>JAQNCA010068580.1:0-10393 GCA_029783725.1 Acanthurus tractus | reverse complement strand
AGCCTGAGGGAAGAAGCTGCTCTGTAGTCTGGTGGTACAGCAGCGGATACTTCTGTATCTTTTGCCTGACGGCAGCAACAGCAACTCCTATGTTTGGCTATATGTACATTCAAGTACAAGTTAGGAACCAGTTGGGATTTTAAATGCACTGATTCATATATGGAAAATGCACCTTAAGTTAAGATGAAATATGTTGTAAGTAATTAACTATAAATTGTAGATTGTATTTACTTTTAACAACTACACTCAACTGCTTATCTGGAACCAAACATTGGCAGTCTAATTTCTGTCAAAATGTGCTTGAAATGCAAAAAATGTTTCTACAGTGAAACTTAAATTACAGACACAAGTTAAAAAAAATGAAAAATGAGACTATTTGAAACAAAAAATAACTGTATGTCTTAGTACAATACAGTGCACTATGCAACCTTAACTAAAATAGAAAGTTAAAAAATATACAAAATACAGTTATGAAAGAGGTACCCTGATCTTTACCTTAAGCAAAAGTATCAATTACGTCATTCAAAACAACACTCTGTCAAGAAAAAGTCTTACATTTAAACTCTTAAGCAGCAAATTGTATTAAATAAAAGTATCAAAAGTATAGGTACTTATTGGCAAAATGACTGCATTCAAAGTGTTTACATATATTATTTATACTGATCATTGGAAATTTATCAAAATTTTCAAGGTTAGTCTCATCTCTGTCAATGTATATTGTTAATTATATGGTGTATAAAAAGTGGAGAATGAGTATGAAGTGGAATAAAAAGCAATTACTCAAGTAAAATTCAAGTTCCTCAAATTGATACTTATACAGTAAATAAATGTAGTAACATTGCACCAGTCTTTATAGGAGGCTGATCTGACAACTGAAACATTGTCAATGGGTTTAGGTTTGAATATTGAAAGAAAATAATATTTAACTAGTTATCCTAGAGTATGGATAATACAAATAGTATCTAACTTCCAATTTTTAAACAGTTTTACTCAGTAAATCCATATACAAGTTTTTGAAAGATAAAAAGAAATGTGTTGTGTGAAAAAAAGAAAGATGGAAAATTGCACAGAAATTCAGAATGACTAACAGCGTGTATCTTCAGAGAATTTAGATTATGCAAATGGTAACAATCTTTTGATTGGTCTGTATTTTTTCTCCCCATTAAATACATGTCTAAAAATCAGTCATCCTTTGTTTCACTTTTATTCATCACATTGGAACATGTGCAGACACTTCTACGTTTTCAAATTTGACACATCATTTTACATGCAATAATTCTACATGTTTTGCAGGAAAGCACCTTTTGTGCACACCTACAGGCTTGTGCACTCCACTGATGGCTGGAGTCTTCAGGTGGGTGAGCCGCTATGCAGATCACACCTCTACACACACACACACACACACACACACACACACACACACACACACACACACACACACACATATGCAAATGCAAACGGATGTGTTCTTAAGGTTTCCTGTTTGTGTGATAAGCAGGATTCAAGAGTCAGACTGCAGAGATTTAGGACTCTGGAAACACTGATAGAGAGCTACAGGAGGGCTGCAGCCTCTGATGCTAGTGTGCCCCCCCTCATAGATCCACTGGATAGGACACAGTTACAGTACATCAGCCCAAGACAAGGTACAGCCCCTTACACCAACACACATGCATATACACATGTGCTTGCACAGCTATACTTGTGAGGTTACTCATTGACATAAGCATTTCCTGGACCATAACCCTAATCTTAGACATAAAGACTAAATGCCTAACCACAACCCCGACCTTACCTAAACCTAATTCTAGCTTTAATCTCAAAACCTGGTTTTTACCCTCATAAGTCCTGTAAAGGTCTGTGAGAAAGTGAGAACTGGCCAAAATGTCTTCACTTTCCAAAGAAAGTCTTCACTTTCCGAAATAAGTCTTCACTTTCCAAAAAATGTCCTCACTTTCATGATATAAACTCAAATGACAACAAATTGGTTCTCACATAAATAGCTGTACAAGGGAGGATGTACACACACACGCACACATATATAAAGCTACTTAAATCTCATCATATAGACTATTTTCCTTTGTGACAAATTACAAAAGCATTCTGAAGAAAAAAATCCCTGCTGCTAAATCTGTCTCTTGAACTTTCTGTGTGTTTTGATGTTTGTGGTGCATCAAAGTGTTCATTTTTAGCTGTGAAATGTTTGTTTTGACTCATAAGCTGCTCTCTCAACCTCTTACACAGTTTCACTGGTTTCCTCTACAGAGTTCGTCTACATGGAAACATGCAGCAACGGCAGCAGCAGCTGAGGCCATGGACGTCTGGCTGACCACCACTAATCACCTGAACACCATTAATCAGGAGGACAAACAAGTTGACACACACGTGGACTCTGTCACATCCAGGATCTGTGAACTGTCAGTCTTTTTTGGGTTTTTTTTTACATTTTTTATCATATCAATATTTGTGTCACTTCAGTAGCTGTTCAAAAATGCATGCTAAGTGTATTTCTCAGTGAGATCACAAAAACAAGGCCATCATGTTATTTTCAAACCTTAATGTTTTTAAAGTATGTTTTAACAATGTAACAAGGGACCTTGAGAGTTATTGAGAGGTTTTTAAAACTGATGTCTGTTAGTGTAACCTACCATATTTTTTTCATTAAGAAAGATGTCGTGTGAACATGTCTCACACAACCTGTGTTGCAGTGGTTTTATTTTGACAGGCCTTACAGTATACACTTCATATGCTGTCTGTCAGGTACTAAAGTTTCAGGACTGCTGTGTTTGCCTATCAGTCTCATTCTGAAGCTGTTTTACACCTTCTTTGGAGAGTCCAACTTGGGTAAAGTCATCTGTGAGAACTGTGGTCAGTTTGTCTTCACATTCATTATCTTCTTGAACCGCTGTCACAACACAGGAAATGTAGCACTGCATGAAAGGCAGATCATAAGTCTATTGTGGGCACATTCATTCCACCATGTGACTTCATTTGTTTATTGAATTTGCTACAGGCGGTTCTTCTCTATCACTGATTATCAGGTCGATAAAAAGCAAAAACCAAATTACACTCGAAATATTAGCCTTGGATGGCTCACCAGTTGGTCAGGCTATAGCTTTAGGTTCACATTAGGTTAGGCAGTATTACAGTAAATATGCCAGACTGAAACCATGTTTTTTTTCTCTCTTGAAAGTTTCTGCAAATTCCTGTCATCTGCTGAACTGTGAATACAAATGAGTCGTCAGTAAATGTCAAATTTTTCACAATTTGACAAGAAGCAGCACTTAAACTCTGTGCTTGTGTTTAAGTACTTGTAAGAAACATTTTCCAGCCAGCATGTAATATGCAAAATGCACTAAGACAGAATCTCATAGGAAGTGCCTTTTTTTATCGTTAATCACAATGGTGTGGTTACTGTCTGAGCACTGCAACAACAAGCCTTCATCTCTACTGCTGTTTGAGCTCACAGCTGCTGCTAAAAGCTTCTCTATGTCTTGATTTGAGGAGGTCAAAGTTGGTTTCATTCAGCAGTTTAATCCTGGTTCAGATTTTAAGGCTCATTCAAACATTTTTATTTTTTAATGAATCTTACTTTTCAATACTTTAGATACAAACTTTCATCTGTCTCTTACGGAGTTAAGCATCAAGTGATCCAGCCTACAATCTTAACCCTTACAGCCTGTTATTAAGTGCAAGTGGCAGCAACTTCCCTTAAGTCATTACACTTTTATTATATCAGAGTGCTCTAATATTCATATTAGGAGATGGCTATAGAATATATTAAGTGAGACTTTGTAAAAGATCAAAGTTTAACCTTCCATGTCCGCTTCCATAAATGTCCATCACAATCTGTAAAGCACTTCAAAGACAGCCTGTACAGCTTGCATCCCATCTGAAATACAAATTCTTATCTAGTACATCATATGTAGAGAAACAAACAATCTTTTTTTGAGTACTTTTGTGCTTTCTTGTTTTACTTTGATTGACAAAAAATTACGCACAATGAATAGTTGTAGGTATTTTTGTTGTGATTGGACAGAGACAGGCTACTTTTTAAATCCTTGCTTCCGGTTTTTGGGCTAAGCTAAGCTAGTCAGCTGATGACTGTGACTCAACATATGTAAGTGCGCCGTCGATCTTCTTATCTGACTCTTCACCTGGAAATGAATAAGCATACTCATTCATGCAAAAGATTAGGTAGACCTGTTTTTCATATTTTTTATATTTATTTATTACTGGTTTATTTTAGCATGATGCTTTGTTTATTTATTTACTTTGTCAATACAATGAAGCTTTGCTTTCACTGTTATTTTCATGTGTACACAGGACTCGGATAAAGGGTGTGCTGTCACTGGACCACTCATGTATTCTGTTAATAAAGCTTGGATAAATAAATATTTTGCAGATGATAATATTCTTTCATTCTTTCACACTTAATTTCACACACAAAAAAAAGATATTCATGTTTGTTTGTTGTAAATACATCTATAAATGCATTTAAATGTTTAAAAAAAGCTTCACAAAACTTAAAAGACATGAGCAACACACAAAACCAGAATTTCCCCACAACACACACTCATTTTTACCTTCAGTGCATTTGACACGCAGTACTGGTGGAGCAAGACATAGTTATTTTTGAAAAATTTGACTGTGTTCTTTTCATATAGCTTTCAAAATTTGTTTCCAGGGTCTGGCTCTGTGTCCTCCACCTCTGTGATCTCCTCCACAGGATCAGTCTGCAGGACCTGAGGGAAGACCTGGATATACAAAACACACACACAAGAACTATAACTTCAGCAATATTTGTACGATACACATGGCAAGTGTTTGTGGTTGGTTGAGTTTCAGAGTGTGTGAACTTACATTGAATGTGTCATTTTTTTGCAGGATATTTATGTACTTCGGTGGAGGGCAAGGAATTGGAGGGAACAAAAGCATGGACACCCTGGAAATCATACACAAAACAAACCCTGAGCAAAGATGCTAATACATATTTTTAATATCACTTTGTTTCATTTGCATTGGATAAAATATTAATTTCAATATGTTACTGAAATAGTTGTGATGGGCAAGTAGTTGGCCAAAAAACTACATCTTTTCCTTATTCTCTTCTTTCTCTCATCTTTTTTTCTTTCTTTCTTTCCTTCTTTCTGAGTTTCACCTCTTGGCTATTTTTAAAATCGCAAGTGGGTTTCTGTCTGCACCTCAAGGATGTGTATGGTTGGTGTCCTGTGGTTGCTTTTCAGAGAAACATTCAGCCACCATTTGCACACTCCTATCACTTCTCTTTTCTGCACTCTTTTTTTCTGTTTAAACAACAATGATTCTGCTGACATCGGGTCAGTTTTTAAAAGAGAGGACAGTTTTTGGCTCTAAATCAGCAACACCTCACAGAGGCACGTTGAAAAAAAAAAAACATAGTGACTGACAATATGAATGTCATGCACTTAGATAAAGAAACGGTACCTCTGATAGCGCACCAATAGCAGCACAGCCAGGAGGATCATGGGTATTCCAAGTGAAATTGAAATGATCGCCAGAGTGTTGAGCTTGTAATTAGAGCCTTTTACCGCTACAAACAGACATACACACAAGTTAACAAGAAAAAAAAAGTTTATTCAAGCTTGCAGACATAAGCCAATCAATCATTAGATGGAGACAATGAAAAGTCAGTACACTTTGTTTAACCATTATTGGAGATGACTTTAACGGCACTCACTGACAGTGTCACTCCAGTCACTCCAAGGGGATTCGTCAGCGCATGTAGTCCCTTTCCTTGTCCTTATCCTCACTCTGTAGATGTGATCCGGATCTGCATTGGACAATGTGGCCGACAGCTCACTGCTGAGGTTTCTGGGTTTTTCCTGTGAATAAAAGATAAATATTCAACAGTAAACATGGTTGACATGGCAGACTAATGGTTCTAGAAGTTTGTCTTGTTAATGTGCCTCAGAAAATAACATGCACACCATGTCTGGAATAGAAATCAGACATATCCATACACACAGACAAGCTGTACCTGGTCACCCATGTCCAGCTGATAGTCAAAGCACCTAGGGTTAACAGTTACTGAACTGTAGGGTGGACTCCATGTTACCAACAGGTCTCCATCTTTGATCAATGCAGAGAGGTTCTTGGGTGGTGACAGGACCTCTGCAGTGCACACAACCACAAAATTAGTCAAATAACTGATGACAGTTTCTTTCTAACGGTCTCTTGTGGCCTCTGTGAAGATTGAGTTTTGTTCATCGTTTCAGTCCAGACTCAAATAACTCAACTACTATTCAACAGATAGTTACAGACTTTGAGGAGAATTTGTGCACTTGTCTTCTAGCACCATCAACAAATTACATTTTTTTACTAATAATGTTTGCCTAATTTTTTTTACAAATACATTTTTTACTAACATGCTAACATGCTTGTGTAAGAAAGTGAATAGGGTAAACAAATAAAATATTAGCACATGTGTGCATTGTCACTATGAGCATGTTGTCATGCTAACATTACCATTTAGCACAAAGCAGCACAGTGTCTAAGTAAAGCCACACTTGCTGCAAACTTGCGTTAACTGATTAAGTAATTTAAACTAGGTCAAGAAGAGACAAAGAATGGGTGTGCATAGTGTGACTGACAAATGCAACCAAGATGAACCGGTTCCATAACGTGTGATTTTGGGTGTGAACTGCTAATTTGTGCAACTGTCATTTGAAAAAGGAGTCATCTTAACACCTGAATCCATTGATTTTAAGAAGATGGATAATATAAGTTTGGTTTCGATTATTTAGTTAATTGGTAAATTGGTAAATTAGCTAAAAAAGTAATAATATATCTTGACCCGTCTCCATTACTACAGAACACAGCCGGAGCCATAGATACCACATGTTGTATTCCGTGACTTATTATTACGCTGCAGATCAGCTGTACGTAGGAATTTGGACGTCTGCAGTTGAGGAATGTAGTTCCCAAAGGAAATGGCAGTCTGATGGGAACGCAGAGTGCCAAAAATTTTAAAAATGTAGCGGGTAGGTAAGGGTACATATATACTTTAGGTGGGTGGTCTTGTTGGTGGCCCAAAGTTGAGACGGTTTACAGCTATACCATGCTCAGTTTCCTGCGCTGCCTCTCCAGGCAGAGGGTTGAGCTGATTATTATCTACAGCAGGTAAGACACTGACTGACACTGACAATATGTTCTACATTTGTTAGTCACAGTTCACTGCCGGAAGAAAGACACTAACTATCCATAATTCACTGTTTAAGAGCTTAGTGGATTGAATCAAAATAAATTACTCCCTTGTTCAAACAGTGGATGCCATAACATTTACAAATACCCAACAACAGCTCAATGACAGTGATCCTTTTTGAGTTTTACCTAGCATGCCCAGGTTGTATGTATAGGTGTAGCTTGTCCACTTGTCGTGTAGGGTGATGTTAAATTGCAGGATTACATATAATGTCTCATGCTCATGCAGAATCAAGGATGTAGATCCGACTTTTTCCACAAAAGAATGGGTTAGAGAGTGAATTGTCCTATCATCGTCACAAGTACTAAATGGAGAGACAGAGATACAAGCTCATAACAATTCATAGATTTTGAGTTAGCTGTATTGTTAATATGCACCCATCTTCATAAGCACTTAACGTAATGTGTTATTTAAAAGAAATTACCTGATATAGACAAAGACCTGAGAGTCATTCTGTAAAGTGTCGAATGACCAGGAGCAGTTGAGTTTATTTTTTGGGTAAAGGAAGCAGTGGAAGTTATCGGTCACAGCTTCTTCTTCCACATAATCATAATCTTCTGGATAATTCTGCAGCTGAAGGAGATTTACAAACATTGAAAACAACATATAATCAGGGAAAAAACTTAGACTGTATTGACGCCACAAGCGATTACTGTGTCAGAGTGCTGTCTGCCAGTTAAAAGAACATTTGGATTCTTACAATATGAGTAAGCTTTTCTTCCTTACAGACATCTGGATTGTTGTCCTCCGTCTCTGTTTAATACAGATAATAAATAGAGATTTAGAGTTATATCACATATATGTGAAAACACAATTTTAATTGATGTTAGCTGTGGATGGTGGGGTTTTAACTTTGACTCTGCTGAACATTTAACTTAACTCATTAACATTTCTGGTATTTTGCTTATAACACTGTATAAAAGGAAAGCAGAAACAGCTTTGACACCACCCAGATTAAAAAGCAAGATAGTCGAAATTGTAGCCAAATTTAGCATGGTGGATTTATGAAGAGCTGTGGTTATTTTGATAGCAATGGTTCATCTACTAAGTCATATTAACAGTGTGTTCAAGCATGTTGAGCTGTGTGTGTGTGTGTACATGTTTGTGTGTACATGTGCGGCGAGTGTTTAAAGTCAAATATTACCCACCAATTTGCGAGGACCACAAAATCAGCAAACTGGACCAGAGCACTGAACAGGCAGGAATCAGTTTCATTGCCTACCTACAGGGCTGACCCGCACGCACACACACACGCACACACACTAACAAGAAAAGACAGAGAAACAGATGTACTTGAGCACAAATTGGTCTGTCTGACCAAATAAAGTGGGCAGAAAGAAGTAGCTGTATTAGTCTACATTTAGTAATTTCCTGGCTTTTGTTACTTCCCCTTTTTAATGCCTTCATTTTGATTCTGACGGTTAGCAAGACATTTTAATGGGTATATGTTAAAATAAAAACAGATTTGCCCATGTTAATTTCTTATTTTCTTCTCATCTGTGAGTTTTAAAAAAATAGACAATCCACAGTCCACAAAAGTTAATACATTTTCAACATAAAGCAAAGAAAGGATAAATTTTAAGCACTAGTTTACACACTCAGCTACAATACTCTCTAAGAGACTGTAAATTGTTATACCCATGGTTAGTTATTCCAAAGGTGAGCTGTTTTTTATGATCAAAATCTCTTTAAATTCATTGTAAATGCATTGTGTGATGCCATGGTTGTAAATAGCATTAACAAAAAGCCGTTACCTCTCGCTGGTCCTCCACTGTGTGACTGACTGCCCTCTCAGTCCCCTTACAGAAAGAAAAAGCAGTGACACATTTTAGGGGAAACAAGCATGACGTCATATACTGTACATAGCTTCAGGAAACCATTGGTTTCTTCCTGTTTCTTTTTTGGCAATTCTCTGATACATTCACTTCTAGATCAAACCACTTAAATCATGTTGTTTTTAAAGCATCCACATCAGCATTTGGTGGTTTAATAGAGAGAAAATATGATGTGGTTTGGCTTGCCATTGACCCATGTTTGAGACGGTCGGATGGTTTAATTTGAGCTACTTAAAGTGATTGACGAGTTGCGTTCTGTAACTGGTTCATGTCTACCAAGAGGGTTTAGAGTGACCTCGTGACAGCACTGACATTAAACCGCTCTAACCACAGCAGTGGGTCGTAAAGAAAACGAGACGAATATGCGAAAAATTCGCAAGCAAAGACGTCATCAGTAACTTTTTTTCATCATATTCTCAACGACATCAGATTTTGAGCTTCATTAAAATGATTTTCCTCAGAGAAATGATTATGGCGCATGCACATGCAGCAGCTGGTGGCTCCCTCAACTTTGGCATAACAAACCGTAAAAGCGACCCTCTTGTTTTTATTACTGAAAATTATATTACTTAAGACAATAATACACTCGTCAATATCAGAAGAGGAAGTGCAATGATTGGATTGTGGACCTTGAGATGGTCTCTGCTCTCAGCATCTCAAGATCCGACAGTCAAAACATTCGGACCAGACGTCATCACAAGCGGTGTGGGCGACCCAGGAAGAGAGGCAAACGAGCCGGGATAAGACTTTAGATAAGAAGGCTCGGACCCAAGGCTGTTCCACTACCCAGCCTACTCCTGGCAAATGTCCGGTGGCAGGACAATAAAACGGATGAGATACGACTGACTCAGGCTGACACAGCAAAGAGAAACAAGAAACTGTTGCTGGGGATTTTAATTAAAACTGTTTTTTAATCAGAACTGTTTTGTCTAGATTCCACCAGCACGTCCACATCTCCACCGGAGGAAACAACACACTGGACTATGTCTACACCAATGTTCCTTGCAGTTACAGAGCCCTCCCTCGTCCTCATTTAGGGCCAGTCAGACCACATCTCCCTGCTTCTCCTGCCTACTTACATCCAGCTGACAAAAAGGATCAAACCAAGTGTGAAAACAGTTAAAATGTGGACAGATGAAGCTACAGCAGCTCTACAGGACTGCTTTGAATGCACAGACTGGCAGATGTTCAAAGATTCATTGTCATTACTGACATTTTTAACATACCACTGTCTCGGGAGTGTGTTCCCACCTGCTTCAAGACAGCCACCATCATCCCTGTGCCTAAAAAGTCTGCAGTGTCTGATCTAAATGACTAC
>JAQNCA010068579.1:0-10395 GCA_029783725.1 Acanthurus tractus | reverse complement strand
GTGACAGCGGCTCTGACCATCTTCGCCACCGGGTCTTTCCAGCACACCGTGGCCACGGTGGCGGGGATCAGTCAGCCCACTATCAGTTCGGCCATACATGCAGTGTCTTCCAGTCTAGTCCGACATGCAAATGAGCACATACGTTTTTTGTCAAAATGTGGATTCCTGGGGGTACTGGGAGCCATCGACTGCACACGTGCAGTTGCGCGCACCAGATACCCCAGCCATCACCGATGTGAACTGTAAGGGAATACACTCCATTAATATCCAGGTGATCTGTGACTCAAATTGCCTGGTGACACGTGTATGCTAATTTCCCTGGGTCTGCTCATGACTCATTCATCCTGGCGAATTCTGTCATCCCTGCAGTCTTTCAGGGGGACACCCCTCTGGATGGTTGGCTGCTAGGTGACAATGGATATCCACTTAAAACGTGGTTGATAACACCATACATCACACCAACAACAAGAAGGCAGCATGGTTTTAACCGTGTTTTCAGCAGTGCCGGGTCAGTCATCGAGTGTACTTTTGTAGTGCTTAAAATGCGTTTCAGATGCCTGGACCGTACGGGTGGTTCACTATCATGCAGCCCAGTGCATTCTTTGTCGCATGTTGCGTGCTACACAACATAGCCTTACGTGCCTTCATGGAGGAGACATTACAGGATTTAAGATTGAGAGAGGCCAAACTGCATGTGCCGTATCAACAGGGAGAACTGTTTTTTATATTGGGCAGTTGTACTCAGAATATCTGGGCAAATTTTATTGACAATATTAGTAACTTCCTCCCAGGCTGTTTTTGCATCATCAGTCCATGGAGGTCTCTTCGCATAACCATATATTCTGGTAGTGCGAGCATAGACCTCCTGGACCAGCACATCAGTTTCCTCCTGGGAGAAGTTTGACTGCCTGGAGCTGCTGCTGTCTTTGTCCATGGTGGTGGCGAGGTGAAAGTGACACTACGCCTTGCCCACAGCGCATTTAAAGGCAAGGAGAGGCGTTCATTTGATTGGTGAAGATTACATTCGGCTGTGTTAGACCCACTCACGCCTTCTCTCCTCCCTCTTTGCCACTTGCGCTGGTGGGAGGAACTAAGGGACTGCGCCGTGCATGAAAATTGTAAAATGCGCTGGCCACACCCCGTTGGCGCAGCGCAGGTGTGCCACGCCTGCGCCTGGTCTACGAAAATAGAGCCCGTATTCTAAGCAATTTCACACACATAGCCAGATGTCAAACAGCCATTGCAGCATTAAAAGTGACCTATGGCTGAAACATCTATCCTTTTATATTAATGTAATAATTTCAGTTAAAGGGCAGAATACAGCTACAACTATAGTGTTGTAGAATTAATTAAGTTCAAAAGAGGAGTCTTTGTTCACCACAATATTCTTTGAATGAATGTAACCGTCATAAACATAAATGCTAACAATAGCAGGGTCTGGCATTGATGTTTTTCAGGAAATGGAAGTAGGCTTTGGTGACAATTCCTGAGAAATATTGTAATCTTGTTTCCTAGCATTCAACCAAGGGTTTAGTTTCAACATTACTGATGGTGACAGAGGGCTGCAGAGCGAGTGTGAGACCAGTTATAGTCAGCTACATCACAAAAACATTATAATTAACAACTCTACCTTGGACATCAGTTTGAGACCCCTTTCTATCCTTGGCAGGGGCTTCTTGTCCAAGATGCCTGCCTCATAAGGAGACACAATGGCTGGATTGACAAAACGTAGAAACATGGCACTTCCGACTGCACCAATGCTGTTTTGTGGGAAACGCTGACTCACCACCTAGAGAAAGAGAGATGAAGAAAGCAGGGGAAGACAGAGGAGGGTAAAACAAAGGTAAAAGGAAAAATAGATGGAAAGAAAAGAAAAGTTTGAGCAGGGGACAAGGTTTGAGTAAAGGGAAGGAGAAAAAAGTTCAAAAATGGATTTTAGTACAATCAAGTGCAAAGTAGGACACAATGAAAGTAATAAAATAAACATGTATTAAGATGTGTAACACTGTTAAGTAAATTGAGCCATTAGCAAAACAGTGAAAGATTTCAGGTGCAGGAGGAGGAACACTGGAGGAAAACATGTGAAGTAAGACTTGGACATAATCTCAGTTCATTTTGGACTGTCACAAAGCAAAAAAAGGATCATACTTCCACTACAGTCCAAGAAAAAGAATAAAGAAGAAAAGCAGGACAAGAAACCCAACCAATTAATCACAATAAAGGAAGACAGGCCATGACAACAGACAAGCCATGAGTTGTGGTGTGAAGCTGTGGATGACCATCCAGAAATATTACAACCAGCATATCACATCTTGTTCTTAAGTTTGGGTTGTGTATGACACATTCCAGATGGGTTACAATGTAATGTCAAGTTCAAGAATTAGACACAATCTGTGCTGCTGAGAGATCAGTCTATCCCTCATCAAGCCATCAATCAGTTAATTCAATTTAACATGATTGCTAATAAGGAAAAAGACTTTTGTCAGGTTTAATAGTGTCATTATTATTGCAATACATTTTCTCAAACTAACAATATAGAAGATATATATTCTAGCTTTTATAAATTAAGTCATTATTTATATTGTAATATCAACAACAAATTACTCATACTAAGTTGACAAAACAAAAAACGCTAATCGGTCCAACAGCGAAAACAGTCAGATGATTATGATCAGACAGGTTGGAAACAAACGTTCACCATGTTTCTTTTAATTTTTAAACATTTTTTTAAGGAACATGAATGCAAACTGTAAAACTATGAGCAAAAGTAGCAGCTAAAGACACTGTGATGGAATTTTTGTATACTTTTGGAATTAGTCTGTAACCTCAGCTGTTCACTGCTATTTTGATCAAAGAATGATCTGGTAAATCCTGCTGTTAGACGCCTTGCAACAGATTATACCTTGTTGTAAATTCCTGAGATGGGTCACCATCCATTTTATTTCACCCAAATCTCCTCCACTCCATCTGTTGAAGAAGTTCTGTGATGTTTCCACCATATGGCCAGATACATGTCAGAGGGTATAAAAATGGAGTGAAACATTCGATCTCTGAACTGCTTACTGCCGTGTGGTTCTGTGTAGTGCCCCCTCTCTAGAGAATTAACACTTGGTGCATGCTACATTTCCAGTCTTGTACTTTGACTCCCTATAGGCAGACCGGGAAAAATTTCCACAACAAAACAGAAGTATGAAGTACCATGTGACTAACCCAAGCTAACTTGAGGCTTGTTTTACTATCTTATGTTTGAACACTCCTGTTATTATTGACCTGTAAGACTTCCTATTAGCAATACCATCATATTTCTAGAACTTATCAACCTAGAACTCCATTATAATAAATTGGAAACACAAAATAAGTTTGACAGCAGATATGAGCTAGCTAAAATGACATTATATAATAAATACCAAAGTTGACATATTTTCACTGAGACCAAATTTATTCAAATGTCCACAAATGCTTTCTAAACATCTCGTCTGCTTAGTATTCTTTTGAAAAATCGTACTTCCTCAAATTTTTAACAATTTGGGGTTTAGTATTAGTTTTAGTCTGATGCTGAAAAACAGACTGAATTACTATTTTTTCTTAATTAGTGTCAAACAACACCATGTTCAAGACAACATTTAAAGTAACCACTAAAGTATAAGAAAGTTGTTGGTACAATTTTTGTAGTTCTGAAAAAGGGATAAAGGTTTACTTTTAGCTGTGTATAGGCTACCTATAAACCTGCAGACATACTCTCTTCGAAGCAGCTTCTCTTGTTTTCATTAAGTCAATCATTAAATGATAAAAAAAATAAAACATTTCCCAAGAACAGTCTTATCCGCGGAATGACACATGGCCATGGTGCCCGTAGTGTCAAGATTAACATGGAACTTACATATACCAAAGAATTTGACAAATAAGACTTACTATGTTACACTAAAATGAAATTTTAATACTGTAGCACTATTGCCATGCCAGTCTGTGTAATTATGTACAGTCTGCAACACAGTAATCAGCGAAACCAAGTAAAGCTGGGACTGCTTTGGACTCAAAAATCCAAAATGACATTACTAAACTATACTTGTTTTTCTAAACAAAAAAGAGCAGAAGTATTTGATAAGGAACACTTGCATGTAAATTAGTCAATTTAAGAGTAGTTATCAAAAAGATCTTTAGAGTGTAAATGAATCCTATTTGTACCCACTGGGGGAAAATAGCATTTTATTTTTACCGATTATTTTTGAGCCAACATCTAGCCTATTACATACTATTAGATCTACCAAAAGGTACACTAAGTAGAGCTGTCGCCAATAAGTTGACAGAAGATGAAAAAATAAAATTTGGATGTACTTATCAACCAATTGTTAAAGTTCTTATTTTCAGGCAAAATGGAAAAAGATTATGTTTCCTACTTACAAATGTAAAAATCTGTTGCTTTCCTTGTCTTTTGGATTGTTGTTGGCTTATTTTTAATCACTGGAATAAACACTTGCCCCTAATGTTTTCAAACAATACTGACCGAGCCTTTAAGCTTTCAGCCTGCCTGTTGTCTTGGCATTAAATGTCTGAGATTTTAGTCATTCAAAATGTCTAAAGTAGCTTCATCAACACTGATTAAAGGGAAGATGTTTGAGCAACAATTTTTTCCGTGATACAGAACACACAACCTTCAAACCAGTTAATAACCTCTTGTAGAGCTTCTGAGCTATGAGGAAGGTATGCTACAATGTTGAGAAGAAATATGAGTGAACGGTACATATGCAGCATAAGTGCTTTGAGATGATATTATAATACTTTCTGACATTTTCAGTTAGCACTGGACTGCAAGCAAAATGCATTTTAAAATTGTGCATCCAAGCTGACAACAGGTTGATATACTTCATCAAGAAGTACAAAGCTGAGTAGAAGGAGTCTTTTGCACTACACCCCCTTAGATTAAGGTCAACCATCCGAAATCACAACATGAACTATGCCATAGCCGGACATTATAAACAAAACCCAATTCCAAGAGGTTGGGATGCTTTGTAAAATGTAAGAGCAGAATACAATGATTTGCAATTCTTTTTCAGTCTATATTCAATTGAATACAGTACAAAGGCAGGATATTTTATGTTTAAAACGACAAAATATATTTGTTTTTCAGAAATAAAAACTAACCTGAATTTGATGCTTGCAACATGTTCCAAAATAGTTGGGACAGGGGGCAACAAAAAATTGGGAAAGCTGAGGAATGCTCAAAAAAGACACATGGAACATTCAACAGGTTAATTGAAAACAGGTGATAGTGTCATGATTGTAAATGAAAGGAGCATCTGGAAAAGCTCAGACGGTCACAAAAGAGGATGGGCGAGGTTTACCAAATTGTGAACAATTGCGTGGGGCAAATGGTCAAATAATTTAAGGACAAATGCTAAATTGTGTTAAATTTATAGATTTCACCATCTGCAGTTCACAATGTTATCAAAAGATTCACAGAATTCTTAAAAATCCCCACAAGTAAAAGAGCAAGGCCAAATACTGACCCTAAAAGCCTGTGACTTACAATCCTTCAGAGGGGACTACATCAAAAACAGACAACATTCTGTAATGGATATTGCCACATCGGCTAAGGGAACACTTTGGAAAACCATTGTCAGTTAACACAGTTTGTTGATGCATATATAAGTGCAAGTTAAGACTCTACCATACAAAGAGAAAGCAATACATCAACAACATCCAGAAACGCTGCCGTCTTCTCTGAGCCCTAGCTCATTTAGGATGGACTGACACAAAGTGGAAAAGTGTGGTGTGGTCTGACAAGTCTAAATTTCATCTTGTGTTTGGATATCATGGATATAACAATCGCACTGTTAGCGCAAAATTTAAAAGCCAGCATCTGTAATGGTGTGGGGTTGTGTTTGGGTGCTGTCTTGTGGTATGGGCAACTTGCATATGTGTGGAGGTACCATTAATGCTGAAAGGTAGATAAAGGTTTTGGAGCAACATATGCTGCCGTCCAGACAATATCTTTTTCAGGAATGCCCCGCTTATTTCAGCAAGACAATGCCAATGTATATATAGTATATATTTAAAAAAAACAATACAGTTTATCAGTTTAAACATAAAATACCTTGTATTTTTACTCTATCTAATCAAATATAGACCAAAAAGGAATGGCAAACTATTGTATTTCTTTCTTATTTACATTTTACAAAGTGTTCAAACCTTTTGGAAATGGGTTTTGTATAAGCAAATCATAGTCCTTCTGCTCAGATTTGCTCTCATTCCCAGACGGGGAGATACTGTGAATATACTGCTCAGAAGAGATGTTTTTTGGATATATAGACCCTTAACAGAATTAAACCATATTAACTAAATTAAAAATTAAGTCTCTCATGTTTTCTGTAATACTTTCTACTTTTTCTCTGTTATAAGCTGTCATCATCTTGTAAATATTTGCATATTGTAAATATTATCACACCTTGGTTTGTGCGTTTATTTCATTATACGGTTAAACCTGTATGAGTGCTGTCACAGTATCAGTTAACTGCTAGCAACTAATGCAAAAAAACTCTCTATAAAGTAGGAGGGTATTTAACCTCTCAAAATCTGTTACTGCACTGATAGACTCTGAGGAAGATGCAGTGAGTGTTGAAACATCAGTCTTTACTTGAAAATCCTACAGTGACTTGTGTGCTCAAGGATTCTCTATGGCTTCCACCTGTTTTAGGAGTCAATTGAATTATCCTGACTTTTTAAAGTAACCTCTTTAGTAACCAGTTTGTGTGATTTGATCTGAAGAAGTTTAGGTGAAACAATTTGGAATCCAGTAGTGTTTACTAACACTGACACTTCTATCCAAGGTGCCACTAAGGTGGGAAAACTGAGCCAGTTGTCCCAGGATCTGGAACAACTCTTTTACAATCTAGCCAGGTCTTTGGTTGTCTGTGCCAGGAAAACTGGTCTATGAGCGGCACCAACACTTTGTTTGCACCAAGAACCACAACGGGGCATATGGGTGGGATAACCATGACCAACAAAACCAACAAGAACTTGTGACCATTTTTTAATAAAAGAAAAATAACTGAAAATTGCATTTAAATGTGGTCAAAGCAAAAAGATTCTTATAGATAAGGAACACACCGGAAATTCACCTGTTTCCAGTTGGGGCAGTGAGAGTAGAATTGGTGCAATTCTACAGGTATCAGAGTGCAGTAGTACTGGACGGTAAGCTGGACAGTAGGGTGAGGACATATATAAGAAGGGCCAGAGCAAACCCCACTCTTCAAGAGGGCCTTTGGTGTTTTCAGGACAATGCTTATTATTATTTATTTTTATTTTTTGGTGGAAATTACCCTCATTTTTTACAGTTTTATGTTGTGGCTGCAGCATAAAAGCTACAGATGCCAGCAGAATAGATAAACTACGGTCAAATATCCCTTGTGCCCCAGCCTGTAGCCAGTGGGTATGGTGGCTGAGAGGAGATTGCTGGCTAAACTGCTACCTTTTATTGATAATGCCACCAATCAACTTCACAATACTACCACAGAGAGGAGCAATTTCAGCAACAGACTGACACAGGAGGTCCTGCTTACCCACTGCCATAAGACTCTTGGTGACTATTGGGGCTTTTCCACTGGCACTATTGGCTGTATCAAGCTGTACTAATTTAAATTTCCATGATCATTTCCAAGTGCACCAAGCCAAAGTCTGAGTCTGAGAGGGGAAGGGAAGGGAACTTTGCTGAGCAGAGCCACATATGTGTCTAGAAAAACACAAAACAGTGCATCCCTGAACTAATCAGACCCTACCTTCAACACCAACCCTCACAAACCCAGGCCTGTTAACAAAGATCCTTGTGGACTCCAACTAGCTGCTTCTGCTTAGGAACATGTTTTCCAGGCAACAAAAATAATATGAATGACATGAAACAATTCATTTAAAAACTTTACAAAGTGCATTACAATAGAAACAGATCTTTTTGTCATAGCTGGACATAAATGATAGCGTATTATATTTCCTATGAGTACAGTGAGAGTGAGTTACATTTGTGTTCCTAGTATTAATAAAATAGCAAACACAAAAGTAAGCTTTTTTTAATAGTTTGTGCCTGAATAAGACAGAGCAGCAGAATGATGTTGAATGAAATCAGAGCAGAGAAAGCAGTTGTCAGTTTAGATGTAAATTTCAATTTTAAGGAGTATGTGTTATGCAGGCACAGCTAGTCCTTTAAGAAACTGATGTGGAGAACTCCGCCCAAACTCAAAAACTCTGCCAGTTTGAAATTAGCTTGACCGGCTGACTTTGCTATGAGCTGACGGGCTGTTAAAACAAGAGACAAGCTTCATGAAAATCAGTACCTGGCAATTTGACAAGCTGAGTCACAAGTGATACCCTCAGCTGGCCTGAGTCGAGCTGTGATGGATCAGTTATTAGTTTACACTGCTGCCAGTAGCAGTGTAAACTGTCACTGCCAGTAACGTTTAAAAAAATGTTTGGTCTCCTTGCAAATCTTTGACCTGCATTGGGCCTTATACTCTTAAAAAAAAGAAGTCACCAAACAGTTGTTTGACTTTGTGAATAACAGTTTATTTGATGGAATTTCAGCCTCTGAAAAAGAGAGACTTTTATGATGCAGAAGAACCTCAGGCAATTTGAGTCGGACTTTGTTCCTTTTGGTACAAGGGACCAATGAGAGCTGCATTTACTAAAAAGACCTACACCCTGCCTGACAAAGACCATACCCCTACTGACTAGTGCCCCATTAATGACCAGTTCCCTGAGGAGAACAAGTCCACCAGCCCTGCAAAGGGTGAGAAAAACCAGCTTAATCTCATAATTACTAAAATGCAAGTGAAATTAACACATCTGGAGAGACAACAGGTCTGATGAGGGGAGCTAATCAGTCAACAGCCAACCCACACAGTGCAGCAAGACTGATCAAGCTGAAGGATGACAGCAACAGTTAAGAAGAGTTGACCACCCAAGGATTGAAGAAAGGGAGTTGAAATCTTGCACTCCATCCATCCCCCAACATGCTACTTCATTAGGGAATAATGACATCTCTGCATTGCTAATGTGTCTTGATGTTGAACAGCCTGTCAACTGATACTTACTGTTTGTCAACATTTCCAGTGTTATTAATTTCAAATCTTGGTAGCATTACAATAGCTTATTGATTCACAGATGAGTGAGCTAAGCAGACTATTTAATACCTCCTGTTGCTATCTACACAGATGCTTCAGAGGAAAGCTAAGGTTATCATAGTGAAGGTCTTTAAGCTTTGAATTCTTTCGTACCAGTGTTCTAATTTGTATTCCTCTATTTTTTGTTAGTTTTTATTACTTTTAACTAGGGAAGCCTTGACAAAGAACTATTTTCTGTTTCAAGATCACCGGTACCTCCAACATCAGGGCACAGCAATGGGCTCACCAGTAACTCCAAATTATGCAAATTTGTTCATGGGCAATTTTTTGTTAGATTTTACAAACATAATACCTAGTTTGTATTCATTTAATGTTATTGGAGATACATAGATAATTTATTCTTTGTTTGGAGTGAAAACACTTGGATGTTTTGATTAAAAAAAAGATACTTAAGGAAGTAAGTATACGAAAAAACCTGCTGGACATACTTTTTTACATCTAAAGAGTTCTCAACTGCTTGCATTGAAAAGAAGATCACTATTTAGAACATTTTACCAAACTTTATATACATTACAGGGCACTGGCAGTCAGAAGGATATAGATAATTTTCTGTCACAAACTGTCATTTTTTTCTATCAACAATTGAATCATTCTCTTCCATTACAGGGGACAGGATAAATTGGGGAAAATGTTGGGCAAAGCCTTTGTCAGTGGCATGCCCACCATGGACCGGAGCTTAGATGGCTCACATCAGGTCTAGTATATTTGGGTATCGGGATCACACTAGGGCTAAAAAATATGGTGACGGCAAATCTTCCCCCCTTAATACAGAAAATTGAGTGCACTTTGCAGAATTGGAATAAGCTGGGTCTATCCTTGTTAGGTAAAATAAATATCTTTCAAATTATAATGGTTCCACAAATCAATCAAGTTACTTATCTATTACCTCTTAAATTCCCTTTGGCACTGCTAACAAGATTTAAGAAGGTTGTAAATTCATTCTTATGGGCAGGCAAGAGACCTACTTTAAATACAATGATATTATGTGCTGCTAATGAGGACAGGGGTCTGGTACCACTGTGGTATATTATGCTATGGACCTACATGGTTTAACATTTCACAGTACATTTAACATTTCTCCACAGCCGTGTGTATCACTTTTTCTCTTTTGATATCTCTCCCTATGCCCTTATATGGTTTGAAACATCTTCTTTGTCTCCCAACTTGTGTTGCAACACAGTACGGCCTTGAAGTTGAAGCCCGACAGCTTCATCCTGTAGATCGG
>JAQNCA010068575.1:0-10425 GCA_029783725.1 Acanthurus tractus | reverse complement strand
GTTCAATGGAGTTATGACTCTTTGTCAGCCTGGCTACAGTGCTGAAAAGAAACCTGGGGTTGTTCTTGTTAACCTCTGTTAATGTTGAGTAATAGGCTGCTCTAGCAGTGCAAAGGGCTTTCTTATATGTTTTAAGACCAACTTGCCAGGCTAATCGTGATTCTTCCAAATTGGTGGAACGCCATTTTCTTTCCAATTTATGCGAAGCCTGCTTTAACTTTTGTGTTTCAGTGTTAAACCACAGAGCTGGTTTCTTTTGTTTAATTAGCTTCCTTTTCAGTGGAGCAATCGAATCTAGCGCTATTATATTACAGTTATTGGAACTACATTAAAATTAAAAAAAAAAAAACAGACCGACAGATTACAGTGGTGAAAGCTGGCGTCATCCGTGATAGGAAATACACAAGGGAACATTGTTTTTTCCTGTAAATGTTTTCATTTTTAATGAATGTCAGGTCATTGTGGAAAAGAGGCGACCTTGATTACATCAATCAACTTGATTCACTGCATGATTTTAACTTTCAAGCAGTGAGTGCAGTTATGTTCTGGCCTGCCCGCATGAGAGAAGGAAGGCACGTACTGCACTTGGGCAGTGGTGTGGAACGAGCGCAGGTGGTCAGCCTTGTCCAGGGCAAGTTGGCGCCGGCTCTGAAGTGCGCCGGGGTGCGAGGGCCTGTCCAACGCTCTTGGCAGCTTTAATTAGGGCCCGAGCACCGTGTAAGCGGTGTGAGGACCCTATTGTTCCTCGAATGATTATTATCATTTTTATTATTATTATTTATTTTTCTTTTTAGTACTTGAGCGCATTTTTCAGGTGCTTGGCATTCGTGAAAACTCATGAAATTTAGCACACACATCCAGTCCCGCAAAAATTGCGATGTAGTATAGGTTCCATACAAGGGCGTGGCAAATTGGCTCAATAGCGCCCCCTAACAAATTTCAACACCAAAGCCCCCTCCTTTCTCTTTGTCCAAGGTGCACCAAATTTGGTAGGCTGATGTACCCCGTCCCGATCTACAAAAAAGTCTCCTGGAGCAGCCCTCTACAACCTACAGGAAGTCCTCCATTTTAAATTAAAAGTCAATTTTTGGCCATTTTTTTGCCCAATTACAGGGGTCCTACTTTGTTCAACTCCTGTTGGAGGATTCATCCTATCCCCTTGAAATTTGCTCAGTTTGTACACAAGGCTTTAATTATGTAAAATCATCAAATATGGTCAAAGATTTTACACTATGTGGGTGTGGCGAGGTGACAAATCTTGAGGTTTCGCCATCACACAGGAAGTGAGCTGTAACTTGACTGTACATGATTCAATCTGGCCAAAACTTCTTGAGTATGTTGACTGTGTGATCCTGAACAAGTACATACGCAAATATTTAGAGACAGTCACCTGCTGGCAACAGGAAGTGACACGTTTTACACTTGTAAGTGTTGCGCACAGAAGAATGAACATATTTTCATGAAACTTGGACTGAAATGGACTTAAGACTTTGATGGAGCTCTGGTACAAAAATGGCGCGTTAAGTTTGATGTTTCGCCGTGAGCATATAAAGTGTTATAACTTCTCCGATCTTTGTTCAATCTGAACCATTTTTTAGGTGCTTGATAAGATTCTTGAGATGAATACATTAATGTATTAATATCTTACCATAGCCATAGCGCCACCTACTGGTGACCAAAAGTTCACATTTTCATGAATTTCTTTGTACCGGTGGATCAGATTTACATGAAACTGCTTACAGATAGAGTCAAGACTTTCATGATGCTTGAATGCCAGGTTTGTGAATTTTGGTCAAATGCTGTGGGCGTAGCGGTGCATCCTTTGTCATGAAACAGGAAGCTATTTTTTAGGCACAAGGGATGCACAAAAGCATACCAAATTTTGCACAGACATAAAGATAAACAAGTTCTTTAAAGCAATTAGACATTGGCTTGAGGGTGTGGCAAATTGGCTTCATAGCGCCCCCTAGAAAATTTCAATGGAGCAGCCCCCGCAGCCCATTTGACATAGAAACACCAAATTCAGGTGGCTTATTTATCATGTGGAGACCTACAAAAAAGTCTCAAAGCGTAATGAGCTAAGTTGAACAGAAAGTCAGATATTTTCAGTCAAATTTTAGGATAAGGCCAATTTCCAGAGGTCACATTTGAACTCGCAGCTCCTCGGGGCTTCACCCTATCCACCTGAAACTTGCACAGTTAATAGAACAGACCTTGAGGAAGTTACGTTTTTAAATTTACATGTTTTTCCAGGAGGCAAAAAATAGCTCCAACTTCTTTGTAAAGAGACCAATCTGCTTCAAAATCAACATATTTCATAAGACTTTCAGCCTGAAGACATGTACATGTCAATTATCAGTCATATTCAAAGCATTTTCTCCTGGTGAAAGGAAATATCATGTTTTCTATGTAAATGGGCTTCTATTACTGTCTTAAACTTATATAGTGTCCTATAAATAGATGTATTTTTTCATTGTCACTTAAGATTAATATATGAACTGGTTAACTTGCCCTGTTGTTGACAAAACACTGTTATTTTAATTTTTTAATGTTTTTTTCTGTTCATTTTTGCATCTGTCTCCCCATGTGTTTTTCACTGAGCGTCTTTGAATGCATCACCGCTTCCGTGCGTGCTGCCATGACAGTCTTCCACCGCATAAACACACCCCATAACAAAACCCACAGCCAAAGGCCAAAACTGTAAATATAAATTAACAAAAAAGATAAAGAGAGAGAGAGAGAGAGCGAGAGAGGGCGCGATGCTCGTCGTGTATTGGCATAGTAAGGAATGATTGACAGGTGGCCTGTCCCGTCGCCAAAGTGGGGACCTTAACTTTTGTTGGGTTCCTATGAATTCAAACAAGCAATGTATTTATAGAGTGTGATCTTGACATGCTCTACATGTAAAGTGTCTTGAGACAACCTTGTTGTGAATTGACGCTATATAAAAAAAATTGAATTGAATTGAATTGAATTGAATTGAATTGAACTTGCTTGCTGGGGTTTGAACATACACATTATAAAAAGAGGCACAGCACCAGACAAAACCTGTAAAAGTAAATACATAAACAGTATACAGTGAGAGGGGGAGAGAGAAAGCGATCAAAAGAAAACCGATGAGACCGTCAGTCTCCTCGTTATGTATCGGCATGGTAAAGAATGATTGACAGGTTGCTTGTCTTCTCACCAAAATGGGTACTTTGATTTTTTGGCTGGGCGATATGGCCTGAAAAAAAAATCTAAGATTTTTTCACAAAAAATCCCGATTCACGATTTAAATCGATTTTTTTCACCCCCTACCTAATATCAATTTGCAGATGACAAAGAAATTATTCAAAACAAGTTTAATTTATTTTTATTTTTTTAATTTTCCGTTCTGGGGTTTAAGTTACATAAACAAGCCACAAAAAAAAGAGATGGCAAGCCCTGCCTGCCACAAACCCGAACTAATTCCAAATAACTGAAGATACGTTTCCTTTCTGCAGCATGAGCTCTGCACCCTTTGCCGCCATGTTGTTTGTGTATGAAGCCCGGGGAGGAGGGGGGCGCGCACTCCCAGCTCCCTGAACTACGGGAGCCTAGCAGACAGGTGTTGGTGGGGAATTTGTTGATGAGAAAATCAATTTTCACTAAAACAAATCGACATTGTGTACAAATTCCAATTAATCAAAAAAAACAAAAACAAAAAACAATTTATCGCCCAGCCCTACCTTAGGGTTTCAGTACCTGAACATAACGAGCATAGCGGCTCTCCATTTACCCAGAGTTTTAGGTTCTGGGAAGTTGGCAATACATCATATGTTGCCCCCATCCACAGATCTTTCCAATTAAGCTTTTTCTTCTCTACACCTTCCCAATTTAACCACTGTCCCTGCTTAGCCTGAGCCATTGCCTTTGTACCCCTTAGTATTTCCTCCTGTCTACAAACCTGCTCCACAACTAGTTTTCTCTTCTCTTTGGGACCTGCTCTAATCCACACCGGTTTGCCTGGGCCAAGCCCTAAGCCTACCCAATGTATTTGAACATTACCCACAACCTCTGTATTCCTAATCTAATCTCACTAAAATTATTAAAGGTCCGTACAGGGTTACTCAGTCATTACAAACCGAAATAGATATTTTATTAATTAATACGCCTGAAAGAATCACAAAGCCATGTAATCTGGTAACAGGCATGTCAGATCATAAAAAAACTCCAATTGTAAGAAACCCACCAAACAATGATTTTTGTACAAGGAAGAGAATAAAAAGCGTTTTTAATGTGATACCAAAAATTGGCATGTCAACTTGAGAATAAATTAAAGCAGTTAGACTGGGATGACATTCTACAATCTAATGATGTGAAAGGCACCTAACATCAAGGGTTAATGACACTTAAAATGGATTCTCCAAGAAAATCCTGCACTTGAGTTGAAAATTTAAGCTGCCATGGTTAAATGAGCATCTTTGGAAACTAATGAAGCAGAGATATGTAACATTAAAGACAGCACTTCTGGGCTACCATATGAGAAAAGAACATTACAGGAATTATGAAATAAAGTAGGAATATAGCTGAAATGGGCAAAAGCTGTTTAATCTATTAAATTGATCAATGAGTGTTAAGGAAGTACCACATCAATCTAGAAAAATATAAGTAAAATCATAAGGTAGGGCAAAATCAATTCAAACTTTGGCTACAAAGGATTAGTCAAAACTGACTGAAGATAAAGAACAAGTAGCTTCCATTTTTCATTCATTCTGGGTTGGATTCAGTGCAATGTTTGGCCAAGAACTTTGGTGAAAGACAGAGAGTTCTGAAACCTGTCAATAATAACCTGTTAATACATATATCTGAATCCACAGTAATGACAGGACTGGACTGCCTTAAAGGGTCTAAGTCTAGGGATGTATTTAATATAGATGTAAAATGTTTTATAAATTGTAAATCAATGCTATGCAAATCTTTAACTTATCTTGTTAATCTGTCAATAACATATTCTCATTGCCTTCCTCTTGAAAGACTGTAGCGGTGACCCCTGTTTTCAAGTCATATGAAAGAGTTGTCCCATTAAATTATGGACCCACACATATAGTACCCTCAACAGTTTTCAAAATCACAGAAAGGACAGACTGCTATCACCTAGTCTCTTAACATTAGGAATGTGAATTCTATTAGCATCCACTGTAATTTGATTTTTGAAAGAATAATTCAATAGAAACAGTAAATTGTTTTTTGTTGAAAAAAATCAAAAACTATCTTGACAAAACAGGCGTTGTCTGTGCCATGTTCTTAGATTTCAAGAAAGCCTCTGATAATGTTAACCACAATGTTTTACTGTTAAAACTGCCTGTATTTAATTAATCAAAAAGTGCATTGGCCTGAATGCAATCCTAATACTACTACAATATTGTGTTCATGTTCATTTGCACTTTCTCTTACACTAAAAACCAGAAATACACTTCATTTTTTTGTTTTTTTCACTTTAAACTGTTATTACATAACCAAAACATACAGTGATGCATAAAAAAAAAAGCTGAAGTTGTTCTGAAAAAAATGAAGCAAAGCAAATACTACTGGCATATTTTATGACACTTTTACAGCCAAAATAACAAAAATAATCCAGACGGCCTATATTATGCTTGGGTGTTAAAGGTATAGGCAAACTGACAACTGAACCGGAACAAAAAAATCTATAAACACAAACAGTTTGTCATTTTAGTTTCCTGAGTTTTCCCGCCTTTCATCAAACACACCTGCTGCCACTTACTCACCTGCCCCTGGTTACCCTATTACCATCCCTGTCTATATATATACCAACCAGCTCCTCTTGCCTTTGTCAGATTGTCTTTGTTTCCCCCATGACCAGACCTTCTTGGATTCTGAGACTTTTTCCATCTGTTTTTGTAAGCCTTTTTGGATACCTTGTTTGTATTTTGCTTAACATCAGTAAAGACAGTGATTTTTGTTTGGAACCTCACTCAGTTTCCTGTGTTTTTCTCTGCACCTGAGTCCAAGCCTTAGCAGAGTTGTTACATTGCATCTGTAACAAAGATTCACAGAACTTTTTGGTGTCAAAAACGATGTAAAAACTTTCCTATACTTTTTTTGTTGTATTTCTTGCTCTGGCTCTTACTAGAGCCACTATGCTAAAACTACAGATTTAATTGTTGGTCTTGGTTTTAGTTTAGATTTTAGATCAGAATTAAGAAAAATATTGACCATTTTTTCTTATTTCTTGTTTTATACATCAACACTGGAGTGTGAGTGTCATTCCATGCTATCTACAGTGAGAGATTATGCAACAACCAGTACTGGACCTGAAAGAACTGATGTTTTCAAAGTTAATTAATTTTTCATTCAGTAATGTAGTTCAAACAATTTATTGCACAATTCACTGTTCCATTAGACAAAACCCACAGTAACAACCTTAAATTTGAATCTTACATAATGTTTTGTTTAAGTTTTGTTCAAGGGCTAACAACTTACTATCCTACACATATATGTAGCTCTTTTGAAGTGTTCTTAGCCAAAAGTATAAAGTATGCCATATAAATAACACCTTTCAGTGATCGTGTGTTATTTAACAGCTTGTCTATTTTTTTTTTTGTGTTCATTTATACTCATAGTATGAGACAAAATTGAGTATCAACTTTTTATGAGATTAGTGCACTCTTGGCAGGATGTGCACGTTCCAGGACAGGAAGACTCTGCAACGAGTGATTAAAACTGCTCGAACATCATTGGTACTCATCTACCGAGCATCAGTGATATCAGGGAGGTGAGGTGCCTGCGCAGAGTGAAAAGGATACTAAAAGACAACACCCACCCCAGCCAGAGCCTGTTCATCCTGCTAAGGTACAGAAGTATCCGCTGCCATTCCACCAGACTATAGAGCAGCTTCTTCCCTCAGGCTGTGAGACGACTCAAAGCACCATCTGCACTCCTCCATGTTTAATAATTTTAATTAATTTTTATACCATCAATTAATAAATCAAGAGGGAACCACATTTTAACATCATTATACAATCCGTTGTGTATTGACAAATAAACTTCCTTGTATCTTTGTATCCTTTTATGTTGAGGGCATGCTTATCTTTACAGTTGACTAAAATAGTTTTCTTGGCGATGGCAAGAGCTGCGAATATAGATTGGGATCAATTATTAGGAAAATCAGTTATAGTTAAGTTGCCAATTAGGCAGCGGTTCGGAGATAGCAGGATTCTGCAGTCCAAGATTAATGCGAGTTTTTGTGTGATTGTTGTTCAGAAGTGCTGTACAGGTGAGCAAGGCCAAAGGGCGTGAAAAAAGGTATCTGCAGTGTTTTGAGTGCACTGAATGCATATGTCGGAGTAAGAGAAGCCCATTCTAGTGCCCATCTTGTGTTGAGTGGTGTATGTTCTGTGAAGTACTTTGAATTGGATAAATTGTAGATTGGTGTTTTTGTCATTTTGAATCAGTGTTAATTTCGTTGACGAAGACTATGACGAAAAATATTCGTCAACCAACCTTTTTCACGGACGAAAACTAAATAAAAAAGACAAGTTAGGAAGAAATTCAATCAGAGCGAATCTTTTGAGGGTAGACGAGTTTGCAGAACTCTGCACAATTTCGAAGATGTTTTCACGACAGGTTTGTTTACCTACACTATATTTAGTTGTGTTTAGATGTACAGTCTTAGTTCACAGCTTTGGTTGGTTTTTAGTTGACTTTGCTCGTTAGCAACTTGCTAACATTTTGCACTGCACCCGGTCCGAGGGCAAACGACATGTCTCATGAACAACACAAATGTCAGAGCTTGGTCTAGGCATTGTAAGGCATTCAAAGGCATAGGGTAAGAGGCCACATCACCAGTGCTGTGGCTATTCAAAAGATTACTGTTTTGGCAAAAAGCTCCAGTAACACAAATTAATTCCAACAAGTAACCACTACCATGTTCACTCTGGTGTTGAACAAAAACCTCAATGAAAATTGGTTCCAAAATTGAGCATGTTACAGTCAGTTTTTGTCGAGAAATGGGCATCTCTCAATATGCATTCATTTTTTTACTAATGGAACTTGACCTCCCCATGCAGAAGCACTTCAAAATGGGGATGTGGTATACACATTCCTATATCTATGATCGACAATGTCACTCCTGCCTCCCCCATTGGTTTTGGGCCAAGGGTCCTAATAATAGAATATGTGTATGTTAATCGGGCATCAAAAAAATGAGTGCATTTGAAAAATGTCCTGCAAATTTAAAGCGTTATACAAGTTGTGGGGCATGAATAAGAAAGAAGTTCTTGGATTTTGGAAAGTGTGGCCACTGTATGCACTTTTCTCTAAAAGCAATAAAAACTGGTTTGCATTTTAGACTTCTGTTTTGCTGTCTGTGTGAAAAGTGTTGACGATGTGAAAATCATCACAAACCTTGCATCTGATAACATGAAAAAGGCATTTATCTTTGACAGATTTTGGTAGTTAAGTGCATCATTCAGCATGTGATAGCTCAAAAAATTTTGAGTTTATGAAGAATATGACCGTTCCCCTGACAAAGTCTTTATTAGTTCTGATCAGCAAATAGTGTGGTAATTGCACACAAACAGACATTTGTACCTACTCTTTGCCATATAGCCATTCAACAGAATTTAGTTTTCCATGGCCTGTTAGGAACTATAAATCATTTCTTGTTGGCCGCCTCTTATCTGTTAGAATAACATAACAGTAAAACTTAACACATGAGGCCCAGAAATAAACACATTTACAACAAACTGATGACAGTTTAATCTCAGCATTGAGTATCTCCCTAATAATCAAAATGCCTTACAACTCGGTCAGCAAAGACCCATTCACACATGTGTTGACACACTAATGGCAGATGGTTTCTCCACACAGTGCCATCGGGCACTCATACACAACACACATAATCATACACAAGTAGACAAGTAGACAACATGCTCTACCTTCTGAGCTTCAGCCACTCCAATGCTCATGATAACAAAAATAAGTCAATAAATAAATAGGTAGTTAATTCTTTAGCGGTGAAATACACTTGTGTGAAAGTGGACACAGAAAAGCTTCTCTCTTGAAATCATTAACATTTCAAGGAAGTCTGCTGTAATACTGTCCTCTTGCACACTGATGCTACATTTTGCACTAACAAGCTACCTTTTGTAATGGCCCTGACCAGATTAATAATTATTTTTCCTTTCAAGAAAATATAATAGATCCTGTGTTTGTAGTAGAAAATATGGGTAGTTGCTACACTGAATGTGTTTGGAGGGTAATTTGTAAGAATTTCAAACTGGATGGAAAATTAATGTTATAAGAAATGAAAAATGACACTGACCTCCATCCTGGTGAAAATGACAAAATTATCTTTAAGATGTGGGGAGATAAAGGTCTTTGCATATATGGCCAGATGTTTGGAAAATGATATGAGATCTTTTAAACAGTTAGAATTCTCATATAATTTACTCAGTTCTCATCTGACTTGTTCTTTGCAAGTGAAGAGCTACATTTTTAATGTGCTAAGGTTCAGATTAATGACAGTGGGGTGAAAACAAAATTTTTGACAAAGTTTATCAAACAATCTAACAATCAAGTTAAAGTTATTGAGAAAGTAAAAAACTAATGGAAAAGTTAACTTAAATACAATATTATAATGACAGACCGTGAACAAATGTGAAAAAATATGATACAACAAACTCAGATTGTTGGAAAGAATATTCCTAGAAGAAATTAATAAGATATTGCAAAACATTGCAAATTCAAAATAAACATTGCAAACTCAAAGTAAATATAAAGATAATTCGAACTCTAACTGTTGGAGAGAATGTGGTGAGGGAAAAGCGACTCACATCAGGCCTTCTGGTCATGAAGATTATAAATAGTTATGGAAAAAATTCAGTAAAAGAAATCATCAACACCTTTATTAGCACCTTTACTAGCAAAAACTCACTATATCTACTTTTGTACTAGGGTACCAGAAGAAATAAAGTGGAAAAGCTCCTACCTGTTTTATTGATAAGGTTAGCAATATTTCAAACAAAATAAAATATAAATAATAATAATAATTAAAAAAAAGGTTTAAAAACAGCAGTTTAATTAATCATAATTGGAAATATTTTGTGAATGAAATATATTGAATGAGGAGAATTATTTTAGGAATCAGAAACCAAATTGATATATTTGAAGAAAGATGAGAGGAATGGATCAAATACACGACTTAAAAACTTTAACAATTTTTTTTGCACCTTCCAAAACATAACATTTAGTTATCCTGTAACATGAACTCACTATATTCAGCAACCACACAACACACACAGAAACACACTCAGACACCTACACAAATGCGCATATTATGCATACTATTTTGCATAATATATTTAGAGAGAGAGAGAGAGAGAGAAATGTGTATATATATATATATATATATATATATATATATATATATCTTATATATAT
>JAQNCA010068574.1:0-10431 GCA_029783725.1 Acanthurus tractus | reverse complement strand
ACTCAGAGTTTCCCTCATTTCAGGGTTAACAAACTCAGAGTTTTCACTAAACCTGCTTTGTGAAACGGACCCCTGGACTCCAAAGTGTCACAGCTGAACCAGGTCCTGAACCCAGATGCACAACTCGAGACTGTTCAAAGTTCGAAATTAACAATTTTTAATGACAAAGTATCAAATGAAAATCACTCTTAAAGAGGAAAACTTAAAATAACTTGAGACAAGACAAAGCAAAGTAACAAAGAAATCAAAACCTGACTTGATAAGACAAAGCAGCACGGGAAACACCGACTATATATACACCTGAGGGCAGGGAGACAACACGACACAGGTGAAACACATCAAGTAACACAAAAGGCGGGAAAGGAACAAAGGGAGGAAGTAAATACAACACAAGGGGAGATGAGACTATCAAAATAAAACAGGAAGCAGTAAGAAAACATAGACACGAGACAACACTAAATGTAACTTAACCTATTTCTTGGACATGACACAAAGTTTGCAGCTTTGTGCCAAAGCCATCCTGAAGTGCTCCGGTATTTTTCAATTTACATTAAATTCAGTTATTATGCATTTCATTATATGTTAGGAAAAGCTTTTTTAACAGTCCACAAGTGTAATTTTCAAGAAAAATTCTGCTCATCCTGATGTACAGTATAATGTACAGTATGCAGTCCTGTATACAGGTGTAAAAGACAATATATATGCACTAAGTTTATGAAATCCTCCTTCCCCACAGGGAAAAGGTCACGCTTACATGCTTCAATAGTTCATCCAATAGGTTGTAAAACTGCTGCAATAATTCCTTGTGCTTTACTTCAAAACACACACACACACTCATATACGCACACACAGCACTTTAGCAGTGGAAAGGACGTTACACTCAGTCGTGTATATATAGGCCTGCTTGGAAATTATTTCACAGAGTTGAGGAGAGACAGTGTCCTTGTTCTGCGGCAGAGCGGTGAGTACACCAACCTTATCACTGACTTCTGCTGAAGAGTTTTCTGTCTGGAAGTTTTCCTGGAAGAATTTGGACTTCTGTGCCTGTGTTTTTTAAGTTAGGGCAAATGTCATTATTTAAAAGTGCTGTAGTTATTAAACAGATAAAAAAAATTTTAGTCTTAAATGCCTCTTTGCTGTTCATCCTACTTAACATTGTTGCTACATTAAAAAACATGTAGGGTCACCAAGGCTTCATGTACTGCAGTGCATGTTGATTAGAGCAGGAGTGAAGGCAGAGAGCATTAGCGTGGTGTTCAGTGAGCCAGGAAGTGTGACAAATCACACTTTTTTCAATTATTTTTAAAAAATGAGTAATAAGTGTGTGACTTTGATAAATACAACCAGGATACACAGTGTGTACCTCTGACAGCGAGTGTTGGATGAAGCGTGTGTTAGTCTGGAACAGAGGTGTATGCAACATGATGCAGAGTGGTGACTTTGTAAGATAACACAGGTGTCTTAACTTCTAATAAAGCCATTAATCTTTGATTTGTTACCCAGTGTTACACGCTACAGTGCTAGCTTACCTTACATTGGCTGACTACTAACTGGTAATTGCTGACTTGCATTCATATTAATGGGAGTTTGCTGACACTGTCATGGTGGATAAATGTACTAGAGACTGTAACCATTAGAAGATCCCCATCTCCATTACAAGCAAGCACCAAGGAGGACGGCTTGGGCTACTTTTTCAGTGAGTTGCTCATTATCATGACATGATGACTGAACCTTATCGTTTAGGGTGCAGTGATACAATGAACTGACACTTTGGAGTCATAAGCAAAATCCAGGGTTCTCCTGCCTATAGAAGATATTTCAACATCTCCATTATGGATGCAATAAGAGATACAAATGAGATATTTCTATAAGGTTGATGTGTTTGCTGACTCACTGTCACGGACTGTTTGGGGACTTTGTCTGTGTTGGCATGAGTCAGATCAGATCAGTCACCTCCATGTCTAAGTTTATGGAGAGGAACTCCACCAGTTTATTGAAAAAACACATAATGGTGGGAGATTACTCAGCTTTGAGTGGGAGACCACAGGTCCTCCAAAGTAAGTCTGTGTTACAAACACTACATCTGAAAGACATGGGACTGTGGAGTCACAAAGGTCTAATGAAAAGATGCTAATTGTTGCATCATTGCACTCAGGAGCTTTTCATAGCCTGACCTGTACAGTTCTATCAGTCTGTTTGCTTCATTGACATTGCATTCAGTCCTTTTAGTCTCATTTGAGAACAAACGTAACAGAAGCACAAAACTGAAAGATAACAGGGCGCTATGAGCAAAAGGCTCAGAACTGCTGAATCAGATGTGTTCATTTTATTTGACCTGCTGTTTTCGTTCATTAACACGTCTAATCCCTTTCACAGTCTCACTTCCTGTCACGTTTGCCTCCCTCCCTCCAGGGGTTACCTGCCCCGCCCTGATGTGTTGCAGCTGTGATGATAACCATACCTGTGTCTAATTATTCCCAGTGTGTATATTGTCTCTGTGTCTCCCTTCTGTCTCTGTCAGTCTGGTTTTGCTCTGTGTCTGCTTCCCGGTGCCTTTTGCTCTTGTGTTATGTTACTTTGTTGATTTATTCAGTTTTTGTTCATTCCTAGTTTTTTTCTGTTGCTGTCTTTATTTCTTTGATTATCACCTTCTTTATAGAAAACTTACTTTCTTTCTCATTTGTTGAGTTAGTGTTTTATGCGTTTGAGTGGTTTTAGTGAACCCTGATGATTTGGTTGTTTGGTGCACTTCTTATTGTTGCAGAAGATGCAGCAATGGAAGTTTGGAATTAACTTGTCATCAGAGAAGCAATGTGTGGATAAGACTGCTTGTGGTCATGCTGAACTTATGTGGGAAGTACAGGAATATGTGATGTCTTTCTTTTCAGACTTTATGGACACCTTGTAAGAGTTAATACTTGGAAATGGCACCCACGGGCCCATGTTGGCTTCTCTTTGTCTCCGTCTGGGTGTGCTGCTCGGTGCCAGCAGACTGCTACAGAAATGGGAAGGTCACCGGTGTCTGTGGCAGCATGGAACCCCAGCATGGTGCACCTGGTCAGACCACACCCAGTCCTTACCGCCTGGAAACCAACAGTACGACATTCAGTCCTGCAGATCGGATCCAAGGTAGGTAGCAACTATGACAAGTGAGTCAGAGAAATTGTCGATTGTCGACTCTGAACGGTACGCTAACTGAAAAGTTCCCTGTCACAAATGCTGAGGCGTCTGGGTTGATGACAACTGTACTTTTGAAAATCATATCAACAGATTGAGTCAGAATTTAAGGATGCAACTTGGTTTTTAATAGAGAGGTCTTGTTTCCCATTTTATTATAGGAAATTGAATTTCTCTCTCTCATATATATATATATATATATATACAGTATGTATGTATACATCTCAAAGTAAAAATTTTACTCAATGAACCAACAGGACAGAACAAGATTCTGACTCCATAGGGGAATAACCGTTGTCACATAAAATTTAGTATCCTTATTAACGAGACAAGTGTGCTGACAGTTGAAATGAATGAATAGAAACTGTTGCTTACCTGTACACAGTGTGCTCCTTTAACCTGATGAAACACCCTGTTGCAGTTGTCCTGACTGGAACTTCATACTTTGAGGGCTTCTTGCTTGAGGCCAGAGATGCAGCCAATCAGGGCTCAGTTTCCACGGTTGGCACCTTTACTCTGACTGATACCCAGAAGACACAGCTGCTCACCTGCAGTAGCCACCAGGTGTACACACACACACACACACGCACACATTCCCCCAAAGGACACAGACATGTAGTCAGAAGCAGTGGTGAAGTTCCATTGACTCTGAAAAACAAAACACACTTGGACACAGAACATGGAAAGGAAATAAATCCTCATTTGTTTGTTGAACATACAATACATCAAAACTTGAAAATCTGAAGTAACTTTGGGTGTGACTGTGTGTCCAGGGCTCAGCGGTGAGCCAGACCGGGGATGCCAGGCAGACAGAGGTGGTTGTCATCTGGAACGCCCCGGCCGATGCTCCCAGACAGGTCCAGTTTTTGTGAGTTAATCAGATTTGAAATGCCACTTTAAATCTGGTCAATAAAACTTCTGCTGAACAGAAGTCATTTTGTCACATGTGATGATTATTGTACGACCGGATATGCAGACAAAACAGCCTTCCAGTGGCACAATGCAGAAGAGTCATAAAATCAGTAAGGTGACTAACTGACAGTTACACCACATCACGTGTGAGTGTCATTACCAACAACAACAACTCATCTTCCTGGATATGACTCTGCTCTGTGTAGCAGAGGAATAATAAAGGAACAGACTGCATCTCTCACTGTTTATCTGTTTTTGTCTCTTTTAAAATAGAAATTGAAGTCACTCAGTCAGTTTGCCACAGCTGTCTTATAGCAGTCACATCTGAGTGAACTTCTCCTGAACTGATTCACAGATATGTTCGTACCTCAGTGTGGCCGTGGTAACCCCGGCATCATTTTCAAAGACTGATGTAAAGCATGTGTTTTGTCTGTTTGACTTGCAGTGCGACTGTAGTAGCCCATTACAACAAGTTTTGGGTGAAGCTTCCTGGACCAGTCGTCTCTCAGCAGGGTGCCACTCTCCATCCGGACACTGTGCAGACAACACCCCCCTCCATCCTGCCCGGGCCTGTGAGTGCTACATCTGGAGTATTGATTTCAACACTGATCATCTGCCTGAACATGCAGTTACATGTCAAAACTAATAACTCCCCGTCATGATACAAATACATCTGTAGTTTACTTCTGTAGGATGTGGCCAATCAAAATCCTGCCTGCTGGATCCTCCAGACTGTGATCCCAGAGAAGATCCCAGCTGCTTCTTCCTGTCCATGACAACAGTGGAGCCGAGCAAAACGGTGGGGATTATCATTTTAATTAAAGGGTACATATAAGGAACCAGAGAAAGACTTACAGAAAATAATGTTGCCAGTCAGGTGCTTCATTCATATTTTTATGTAAATAAATCAATACATTGTGTCACTGGGATAACTGGTCAAACTCATCTGCTAGACTGCCATGTTACACAAAGTAATACGTTTTTAATGTTGCCAATTGCGACATGTAGTTTCACTCTGTGCAGACTCTGAGTCCTGTTATCAAGATTACCAAGGTGAACCATGAACGACAATGAACGCTCACGCTCTGTTTCTTTTTGGTTTTACTGAAAAACTCTGTAATTCTCAGTTTGTGATACACCAACAGTCTGGCACACCCAGTCTGAAACTCTATGACTGCAGTGCAACAGATTAGAAATAGGTTTAGTAATGTTGATAAATAAATTAGCATAAAAATAAAATGAAACTTAATAATTCATGAAGCAGTTGGATGAACTCAAATGACTGAAATATGAGAAAAGGCCAAATGAAAAAGTTTTGGCACTCACAGTGATTTTTCTCTACAGTTGGTCATGTTTGAGCTGAGCGGCCCAGCGGAGGGATACGTGTCATTTGCACTCTCCTGGGACAAATGGATGGTGAGTAACTTTACTACATTCTGCAGTAAATACTTAACTTTGGATCTTCAAGGCAGTTTGAAAGATTTCACCTTTCAAAACTCCCCTCATGGTGAACCCTCGTGCTCTGCCTGAGTTCTGAGAAGAACACCTTTTTGTTACCTCTATCAGCACGTTAAATCTTTTTACCCAAATATGACGGCATATAATGTATGTATGTGGTGCTTATGCTTGTGTGTGTGTGTGTGTGTGTGTGTGTGTGTGTGTGTGTGTGTGTGTGTGTGTGTAGGGCAATGATGATGCATATATGTGTGTGAAAGACGGGGACAGAGTGTCAGTGAGTGCTGCCTTCTTCAGTGGACGAACTCACCCTCAGGATGAGTCCCAGGTAACACACTTTCTCTGAATGAATCCAAAACAGAACAAACTCAGAGCTTGATCACTGAAAATGATAAATTACTGAAAAAACAACAGGAAGACAGACAGGCAGCCAAGACTAGATATTTCATATTTGTGTCATCAAATCCCATCTTACTTTTTGAATGACTAAAAACTATCGTTCCTGCACTCCTCCATCATTAAACTGTCTCCTTGCTTCTCTTTTAGAATTTTACCAAAGTTTAATTTACTCATTTCCAGATTCATATTGTGTGTTAGCAGACATAGTTTCCTTTTTGAAAACATATTTTCAACAAAAAATGGTTAAATGTTTTCTAATTTGCTTTCTTTCCAACGATATGAATATTGGCAATGATCTCAGGTTGAAGGTTAACTGGCATGCTTAAATCACGGCATGCTCGGCCTGGTTCACCTGTGAGCTTCACACACAGACAGCTCAAAGAGTGGCTCTGTCCAAAATGAAAATATAGACCCCTTCATCTCTTTCCCCTGCTTCCAATCCAAATCTGTGCCCACTGACATGAGAAACTACATGAACATATTTCTCAGGTTAATGAGGCTCATGCCATTAGAGTATGTGTGTATGCAAACAGGAAACCATGGACATGCAGTTCAAAGTGCTTTCAGTGCTCAATAGACTAAAAAATTACGTTTATTTATACAAGACCTTTGGCAGATACAAAATCACAAACCAGCAACACAATAAATGCAGTCCGTTTACCTCTCACACCTAAACCAGCAAATTCTTCTTGTTCTTCTTTTTTGTGTGTGTGTTTGCAGTCTGGTCTCTCCTCTGTGTCATGGCGTCTGGCAGACGGAGCCATCCAATGCCGGTTCAGTAGACCAGTCAAACTGACCTATCAGGAACCAGCTCGCTTTGATCTGGACCAAGAGTACTTTCTATTTGTTGCAAATGGAAAAGCTCAGTACGGTAACCACATCCATACTCACATTGACTGCATAGTAAATAATGGACTTACAAGCTTTCGGAGCCACCGTAAAGCAGCTTCATCAGGAACTGAGCTTTTTTTGGGGCTTTTTTCACAACAACTCCATTTCTTAGTGCTGGAAGTTGCTACTTGACATACACACTGACCTTGAAAACTGAACACACCGGCAGTTACGCGGTGACCAATTAAAATTCCTATCAATCTGTCAAAGTTTGCTTGTGTCATAAAACAATTCAATCAGTGTCATATCTAAGAATGGGTATCACTAATGCAGGAACAGGAGGTAATTAACAGGAAATGGCGAGTATATAAATGTTCACTCTTGGATGGCAGGCAGGGTGAGTGGAAGGAAACATCTCAAACAAATGGTGAATTCTCAAAAGGAGAAGAACATTGATTCGGCCACATCAAGAATAAGACAAAAACAAATATCAAATCAATCACACTCTTTCAAAAGAGGTCCCCTGCAGAGGGGAAAAATCAGACAGTAGTCCAACAAAACAGCTGTCTTCAGAGCCTCACCTCTCATGTGCCACACACCAACCAGACTGCTGCTTTCACACACCTTATCTGCTCTGCTACCTGCAGCTCTAATCACAGCCTCAGTACAGGTGTGACTGCTCTCTCACCTGCAAACAATGCAGGAAAAACACCCAACAGATCATCTGAAAACAGAATCCACCAAAAGGAAAGGTCCACACACACACCTTGTGCAGGATTCAGACCTCAAATATACTTTTAAAGTAACATGGAAACAGTCATTTAACATTTTCTTCACACAGCCACTGACTCAGGTGCTGGAGGAATGTGCACCTTCCTTGAGCCTTAACAGTATTTGTGATTACTTTATGGCCTCATGACAATAAAAAACAAGCTTCTTCCGTTCTGCTGAAAGTTAATTGGTCTTGCAATATTGAAATGATAAAGCCATATAACTGTTGACATTGAATTAGTCTTACTATCAACCAACTTTGTTTTTGTTTTTGTTGGTTTGTATTTTTGTCCGACAGTGCATGTGTTAGCCTGTGCTAGCCTGTGCTAGCCTTGAGGTGCTTTATCTGACTTTAAAAGTTCTTGGAGTCCTTGAATCCTGGAGTGACTGTCAGACTGTAATATTGAAAACTTTAATGTCTTGCTTGTTTTGAATGCACAGTTTGTAGCAAGTTTGCATTTTCAGTAATTTTTAAAGCTCAAATTGATCTTAAGCATTAATAAATGACATTTAATTGTCTTTCTTATAGGTGAAATCAGGGGACATCATCTCCAGCCGCTGATCTCCACCCATACAGTAAACATTACTGGACCCCCTGAGGTCCTGACCGGCTCTCGGGGTCCCATCTTAATGAAAATGCATGGTGAGCTGAGTTTATCATTTCAAAATATCATGTCACAGAGAGAGTCTGATGCAACCAAATTAACCCAAGGATAATCTTTCTATGCTTAAGAAAATAATCCCATTACTTTTCATTCTGCACGATCAATAATTATTACATAACCAAGTGCCAGAAATCACATCATTAGAATTAAAAGGTACCCAAGGAGATCCGGTGGTCAGAGGAAGGATGTGACGTTATGTATCCTGCAGGGGGATTTTTAAACTATTTTCTATCTAAAACTGTTCAAGATGTTAGAAACTGTTGTACATTTTGTGATGTTTGATGTAGGAAAGTAACTGAATGCCTTCAACTTCTCAAGGTGCACTCATGCTGGTGGCCTGGATGCTGATAGGAAGTGTTGGTACCGTGATCGCCAGCTTCTACAAACCTGACTGGCCAAATCAGGTTCTGCTGGGCCAAAAAGTCTGGTTCCAGGTAAATATCATGCACACATACACACACTCACTCACACACATGTACAGTCATCATATTTGTGTTCAACATTAAGGCATTGTGATTATGTTTATGTGTGCATGTTTGTGTGTGTGTGTGTGTGTTTGAAGGTTCATCGAGGTCTGATGATGCTAACTGTGATTCTGACAGTTGTAGCCTTTTGCCTCCCATTCTTCTACAGGAAAGGCTGGAGTAAGGTAAAGTACACACACACACACACACACACACACACTCTCACATGCAAACACAAGCACACACAGATACAGATTGACTTATGGGTGATAAATTCAGAGCAAAAGGTCCTATAGATTTACAGTGTTTCAAGTTAATTGGTCTTAAAAAGGTTTGCCTATTGTTGAAATGATGCCGAACAGAATAAATTATTGATGTAAACCATATTCTCATAATTTTCCTTTCATTTTCAGAATGGGAACAATGATCTCATATTCTCACACAAGTTACTTTACCAGTAAATCAATGAGAACAGAGAGGTTGTTGGTATAACTTGAGTGTGTTACAGCCCTCAGAAACGAGAGACATCGATCAGTTCCTCCACAACTTTCTGTGTGTGTGTGTGTGTGTTGTGCAGCATGCAGGTGCCCATCCTTATCTCGGCTGTTGTGTTCTGGCATTGTCTCTGATGCAACCAATAATGGCTGTGATCAGACCACCACCTGACTCACACAGGTAAACACTTCTTACATTTGCATGCAAAAGCAAGTGCAACAATGACTCTGGTTCAGTGAGGTTATCTTGAGTCACCTCCTTCACAGGGGGAGGAAAAGGATGGTTTCCTGCAGGTCATTTAGTCTCTCATTTCCCATGTTGAATCATGATAGGACAGGGTCAGTGGAAACACTGACTTATTTCAATCCTGGTTGAAGATTTGAAGAAAAAAGTGAACTTTATCATTTTTACACCCACATATCTGTAATCATTACAGTGCAGATCAGCTGTAACACAGTGTGCCAAGAAGTTAGCATTAATCAACACAGGAATCATTTATTCTCTGAACAAACAAGCCAGTGATGCTCTTTCTTTAATCCTTCAGGCAACCATTTTGAAAATATCCCATGAGAACAGTGATCATGCTGCCTGTAGAATGAGTCTGTTAATGTAGCTCTGGACACTGAACAGAAGTCGGCCAACAGTTTGGACGACTGAATGAGTAAATGAACAACAACTAGACTGATTTCTATTTAAAGTTAATGATCTTATTACATCAGCATTTGATGTACTGTTATGATTCATTACTATCTAATATATCCTTTCAGGAGATTTGTCTTTGTCTGGGCCCACTGGGGAGTGGGCTGTGTGGCTGAGATCATGGCAGGTTGGTTTGTATTCCAGTACATTTCAGAAAGGATTCAAGAAACATCTTTGCAACATCTAATGAACGCAACAACACTTAAGAACTTGTTCAAAAGACCTGTATTATGAAATCTTACCTTTGAATATCCAGTGTGCATTTGGTTGTGCAACCTCACATCCTTACGGTGCGTTCACACCGGACGCGACGCGAATTTTCGCATTGCGTTACTCGCGCGAATGTACTCGCGCGAGTTGTTAACTCACACGCGAATGTACTCGCGTAACTCGCGCGAATTTGGCCGCGTAGTTGTTGAGTTTACTCGCGAGTAAACAACTCGCAAATATGCGTACTTGCTGTGGCAGTCCGAGAAACGTCGGAAATAAATGCCGTCGTGTCTGGGTCAGTCACACTATTCGGAGGCATACACAGCTCGGTGAATATCACCGGCTTGTCCAGG
>JAQNCA010068572.1:0-10447 GCA_029783725.1 Acanthurus tractus | reverse complement strand
GCAGAGGGCTCCCCCAGAGGAAACACTGGAGACCCTGATGATAAAATCATAAAAATATGTAAAAATTAAAATACAAGGGAAAGTGGGAAAGTTCATTTGTGAGGTTTCTAAATAACTGCAGTGTGCTAGTAATTGTAATGAATGAAAAGCAACAAAGGAAGAGTCTAAGCATTACAAAGATGAACGGGGGAAGTAAGTCACATATCTGGGTCAGAGTTGCCAAAACTAGGTGGGTGATATCTGCTGTTCCAGGATCTATAAATACAAAGATTCTCACAAAGAGAGTGAACAGAGCAAGAAATGATCAGATAATAAAAAAAAACAGAAAGAGGACATCACTAAAAAATAATAAGAAAAAGAAGGTTCCACATTAGAGAGAGCAAAAATTATGCAAGCATCAAGTTTGCATAGGTTCAAACCAAAGGAAAGGACTTTGTATGCAGATGGAGTTAACTTTTTTGCTACCCAACAAGAAAATGGACAGGATAAGTACAATTATTGATGCAGCAACAAGTTATTTAGGGATCATAGGTACTGAGGATGATACAATATATTAAATAATGAATCCATTGAGTTTTTTCATTTAAGTACGGATTTTGCTTATGATGTCAATCCACATTCTCCAATGGAATGCAAGAAGTTAAGTTGCAAATGGACAGTCATTTAAAAGTACGTTTTTAATTAGATGTTTTACCAGATACAAACTGTATTCAAGAGATGTGGGTAAGTTTTCACATAGGTTTTATAATACCAAGACACTCTTCGGTAAGATATGACAGAAATAACTGACAAGGTGGAACGATTGGCATTCAGGAAGTTGCCCAAGTAAATAGGAGTGTGTATTTACTAAAATATGTAGAACAAAAGGCAATACTAAACTCCTTAATTTAATCTATAATCCATGTCAGAATCTCACTGTTGACATGTTCCATGAAATTATATGCAAAAATAGCAACAGAAATTTGGAATGGAGATTCTGATGCAACAATTTTTGAGGCAGTGGTCATACAGATAAAAACATACAAGTGATTGCATGATAGATGTTAGAATGATAGTATGCTTGAATAATGAAAGTTGAATATGGGTGGATATAGTTAAAATGTGGCCACAACCTTACATTTTATGTTAGTAAGGGCACAGTTTGAAAGATCTAATAAATGTGAAATATTGAAAAGTTCTACAGTTGGCAATGATAATTTCCCAGTGTTATGTTCATTAAATTTATAGGCACTTGTTAGAAAAACAGAACTCCCATAGTAGATGGTGTGTTCATAAAGCAAAATGGAATGAAATTGGAGAGTGTTGCTCAGGATTGGGTAGGAGTGTTAACGTTATTGCTGTTGTTAAGTAACACATGCCAGGTCAGCTGGTGGACTGGACAGACCATTCACAACAAAATGGCAGTGTTTTACTTATTGAAAAAAATGTGGTATATAAAATAAATACAACATAAGCGAATATAGCAAAATATATTATTGGTACTAATGAGTCAATGCAGTGGCTACATTTTACTATTGGCCACAGCACGAGATTTCTGCAAAATACATAGCCAATTTGACTTTTGCAGGCCACTCAAAGTAAATTTAGCTGGCAATACTTACACACACAAGTCGATTTAAATGCAGAATTTTTACTTGTAATTTAATAATTTAACATAGTAGTAGTGATGCCTTTACTTAAGTAGACCACTCTCAAGGATCTCAGTACCCTACTTTTTCAATACTACAGGTCAGAATCTGATGATTCATGAAATTCAGTGTAAAACTGGCATACATTTCTGTGCTAAATGCATGTTATACCATACTTTTCCCATATTAACACATACAATGCCACAGTCTTTAATCCCTGAAGAGATAAAAATAAACTGACAACTGATATTTTCTCTAGTGCTTATGTGACACTCAAATGGAACATTATGACTTACAGATTTTAAAAAAAAATGGTAGCCAATCTAAGGAGGAGAAGCGGTTAGAGTTCTGCCAAGGAGGATCGTTTGCTGGCGATAGCTTGAACAGTCATCATCAACTGCCATAATCACAACTTCATCCAATTTAAACATGCATAGCTAACTAATGATAATGACATTATGCTGTAAATGCTGGGCTATATTGTGTAAGTACTGATTTTGGACACACTAATAAACATGATCCTAGATAGGAGCCACATTCATGTTCATTCATTTATGTCAAGATGTGGCAGGATAGCGCTACACTCCCCACCGTGAGGGGCAGTGTGGCAGACAATTAGCGAGCATCATCTATAAGTAGATCCGGTCGGACCCTTCCTCTTCCTCCTTCACTGATCGGACAGTTGTATGTAACAGCGTTTCGCTGGTTAGCAGATCGGGTTTCAAAACAAAGGTACCCATGCTCTGCTCTGCTCGATTCATTCAGCGTTATGGGCCTTGTGTTTACTCCAGTTTCGCTCCATCTAGCAGTGCGTCGTTACCGAGAGCTGGGCTGTCTCCCTCGGGCCTGTGTGCGCGCGGTGTGTTTTCTGTGGGAAAGACGCTCAGCTGTTTGTTTGACATTCGGCTGCCGATTGTCTGGTGAGGTGCCGTGATTATTGTTCCCTCCCAGCCATCGCTGGGGGAGTCTGGGCTGCGGGCTTCCTTCTAATGTCGCTGTGTGACACCTCGATCCTGCTCCCCGGCAGGAAATGATTATTTGTAGCTTTTGTTACTTTTTGTAATGTGTTATACCCACATTCTAATTCGGTTAATTTGTTTATTTTGCAGTGCGCGGCCGTCACTTGCCGCTGTGAGCCTTGCTGCTGTTTTGGCTCTTTCCTCTTGTCTATTTCTTCCCCTCGGATTCGGCTCTATCGGACTCCTGTAACTGTTTCCATTAACAGCGGCCGAAGCTGCGGCAGTACAGGCTAGTCGACAGTCGCCAGCGTGAGCCAAGAGAGAGTCCCAACCCTCTCATAGACACAGAGCCGCCCCCCCTTGAGACTGGTTTTAATTAATTTAGAGTGACAGACGCTTAATCAATTATCTGAATTTATTACTTTTCCATTTGTTATTTCTTTCTTTGAATTATTACTGATTGGGTTTTTGGGTATTATTGACTTAATGTTAAGAAACCTTTTACTTCTTATTTTGATGATTTGTGATGTAAAAGAATTGTTTTTGGTTTGGGGTGGTCAACATTTTGGTTATGGCGGGTGTGAGGGTTGCCTTGATGTTATGTTTTTAATGGTGTTCTTTGCCTTCCACAGGTGCTGAGGCCCAGAGCAGCAGCGGTTCCCTGGTGGTGGTTCCTTTTCCATGTTTTTATGATTTGTTGTGTCAATGGTGTTGTGTAGTTTTTGAATCCCTCCTTTTTTTTTTGTTACCGCTGGAGTGGTAAGCCCCAGCCCTGTCCCCTTTTCCTTTTGTATTTCCTCATATCCCTCCTGATTATTATTATTAATCTAGTCTGTTGCTCAGTTTAAAATAATTGCTTAATAAAAACATTTTTAAAATTGGAAATCACACCCTTGTCCTGTGGAATCTTTCGAATCTTTCCAATTGAAAACTGGGAATTCTTAAATCCTGTTTATATACTTGAGTGTGAAAGCCCCCAGGTGGCGTTGTCCGCAACTTTTCCTTACTGCTTGCCCTGCCACAGAAAGCTCTTACAAGACACAAGAAACACAGCTGCAGCTGTGTTGTTCTAGCTGATCTCGTGTCTCGTCATAATTTTCAATGAGTGTGTTCAAATGAATTTGGCTCCTAGAAGGCTACAGTGGATATATTGGCTAAAAACAGTTTTATCGTCGCCGTGTCAAGTCAAATTGGACTGCCGAGTCTTCCAGACACTTGGATAACACCTTACAAGCTGTTTGGAGGCATATTATGTTTTTTCTGTTTGAGTGTGTTGTCCATTAAATTGGCATGGCCTGGAATTCTTCCCCTCAATGAAACTCAAAAAAGGCTTTGAATTAGAAAATGTCACAAAAGCAGTTGACATAGAGGTGAGATGAAATTGTGTGAATTGCGCATACAGCAAAGAACAAGCCAGGCTCAACGGATATACTAGTTTAGGTAACAGTAGCACTCCTTCTTACCCTAGGTCAGTGTCTTTATTTTTGGGACAACTGGCGTGCTGACCTGTCTGTCTCCCTACAGCATGTGTCCATGCAATTTGTGATAGCGGTTGCTGCTGCTCTTTTATCTGTTATCTCCTCATTCTCCCTCACTGCCTCACCATTGAGGTACCCTCTCCTCACTCACCTTAACATCTGGCAAATCTAGTTGTATGGAAAAGGTTTGATTACAAAACCAAGTTTGATTTGGTAAAACTTTTTAGCTCGTGCCTCATTAATTTTTTTCAACTAACAATTCTTATCTAGATTATATCAAATGTCAGATCACTTTGATTTTATTTGAGTAACACATTGTGTGGATATTAATGGTCAAACACAATTAATGGAACTTAGACATCAACTGTATGACTGAATGTCTATTTTCAGTGTTATTACCACTTAATCAGAATCCGAATCAGAAATACTTTATTGATCCCTGAGGGAAAATTGCCTTTAGTTGCAAATGCTCCTATTTAAAAGTCTTAATAGAAGTAGGAAAGTGTAAATATATTAATAAAATTTAAACGTAAGTACTAATATAAAATAAATATCTAAACACTAAAATATAAATGTACATTTGTTCTTAAATTTACAATGTGATAAATAAATCAACATTGAATATTGTATATTACACGTAGATGTAGTCATTGCACTAGATTATTGCACATAAAAAAAAGTAGTTCTAGCACAATAAGAGTCCAGAATAAACCAACTGACTCCAAAAGTCTGACACTCAGAGTGAGGAGTTGTACAGTCTGATGGTCACAGGCAGGAATGATTTCCTGTGGCGCTCTGTGGTGCATTTTGGTGTGATCAGCCTTGCACTGAATGTACTCCTGTAGCTGACCAGCACTTCATGGAGTGGGTGGGACACATTGTCCAAGATAACATGCAGCTTGGACAGCATCCTCCTCTCAGAAACCTCAGTTGGAGAGTCCAGCTTCACTTAGCTGGACTTAGCTTAGCTTAGAGTCCAGCTTTAATTAATTAGCCTAACATCCAAAAGTGGAGACAAAAGGTCTCGGTGGCACCCTCCCATTCAGTGTTACCGATTTCAAATATAAACCTCAATATATAATAGAATATTTATGAACAGTGAAAATACATTTTGTATAGCATTAAGTCATGAAGTAATTAGGTAAAGTAAAGTTTAAGACGTGATACAGATCTTTTGTGCAAGTCCACAGACTAAAGGACTTTGTGGGATAAATTTGTTTTCACAGTTCAAAGTCTGTTCTTTTGGTAAAAAATAAAGTAATATGGATTTAAGCTGAGTACTTAAAAAAAATATATGCACCTAAGGTTGGAGCTGCTGTAGCTCAGGAGATAGATGTGTCGTCAACTAATCTCAAGGTCTGTGGTTTGATATTCAGCTCCTCCAGTCTTAATGTCGAAGTATCCCGGGGCAAGATACTGAACCCCAAATTGCAACTGGTGGTTGCGCCAGCAGCGTGTGAATGTGTGTATGAATTCCTGATGAGCAGGTTGACACTTTGTAGAGTAGCAACCTGGCATTAGTGTGTGAATGCTGACTTATTTTGTAAAGTGCTTTAAGTATTCAAAAGATCTAAAAAAGTGCAGTGAAGTACTGTCCATTTACAAAAGCCTTAGTCTCACTCTCACCTGTTGCCAAACTGTTCTGCATACTCACATTCAAGACTGTCCAGCATGTCCACCTGTGATCGACCCTGTCCGCTTTTGACCTACCTGTCTTTTCATGTTCCCAGTAAATGCCTCAGCCTTTTGCCCCTGACCACGAGTTCGGCCTAAGTACTTCCTGGTTTCTGTCCCCATGATTGTTTGTTTTTTGCTGCACTGACACCGCAGTGTGAGTTCTGTAATTGCTCTGTGGCTCTCTGTGCATAAGAGACTCTCCCTCACCTTTTCGCCACATCAAACAACCTAATTGCATCGAACTGTTAAAGGATGATTGAGTTACCCCATCTACCCACCTGTGGGTTCCCGTGTGTCAGAGACCTTTTTAGCATTGAATTTAACTGTATTTTTTTTTTTGTATTTTGAACTATATTGCTACTCACCTGTTTGCTGTTGAAACTGCCAAGGCTTAAAGTAAAGATCATTACCAACTAGTCCTGTGGACTGGTGGATTTGAAACACACATCTGTTTCAAAAGCTGTGTTTGACTGTGGATGCCTGTGTTCCTGTATATCTGTAGCTTTCCCTCTCCCTCCCTCTCTCTCTCGGTTCCTCTTCTTATGTCACTCTTCAGTTCAGCTTTTTATCTTCCTATCACCACATTTTGATATTCTGCTTCCTTTTCATTTTTTCCTAATCTTTAAGTTCTCTTTAACCATTAAAATTTCTTCGTCATGTTTTGGGATTTAGAAATTATTAATTTTTTTTAAATGTTAAGCTCTTTGAGGACATTTATGCTCTTTCAACCCTCTTAAACTATTTGATTCTATTTGTTTTAAGTTGATTGGTTGGTTAAAGGATAATCTTGTTTTAGAAAAGCTTGGATCTAACCTTTATAATTTTGTTGCTGTGCATCTTTGCTCCCCATCTTTTTCCTTTTTTGCTATCCCCCCCCTTCTCTCTCCTCCTTCTTCTCTCTTTCTTTTTCCTCCTTTGTTGAAGAGAGGGAGAGTGAGTTTGAGTGAGAGAGACAGGGACAGGGTAAGACAGAAAAAAGAACAAGACAGGGTTGTGGGGAGACAGAAATGCACAGAAACAGTGACTGTAACCAGTAAAAGTGACATAGCCCAACACTATAAAGGTTACATGATATAGTGCACTACTACTTCTACTACGAGGAAGAAGAAGAATGGACCAGTGGCAATACCTGCATGACAACCAAAGTAGAGAGTGCAGCCATGCACAGTAGTCCAGGAGCAATAAAATGTCAGGAAACTCAACATGTACACTTGCAGATATAACAATGGCAAAAGTCCATATCTAAGTGTTTTTTAAAGACAACAGCAACTGACGTTGAAATGCAATTTTGACAGAAAAAGCAACAATAGATATCTTCTTTTTTTATAAAGCTTAATGCTGCCATCTTGTGGTCATGTTTAAATATTACAGTAAAGCATGATGATGCATGTGGAATTTTCAAAAACAAAATGAAGATAGATCTCAATTGATGGTCTTCAATTCATGTATATATACATTTATTTATGCAAAGACAAAGACAGGAGATTATCTTTTGAATAACAAGTGTTGCAGTAATTTCAATTAATGCATATAAAAATCTTTTTAGTCACATTTCACGGTGTTTCTACCATTAAAGGTTTGCGTATTAAGCCCATGATGATCAAATTGATATTGAAAAGCAGTAAATGACAGGGCCATAGATAGAAGTCCATGACCTGCCTTTCCTAGTTGGTAATTCATTGCTTGACTTGAGGCCTTTTGTCCATAAAATTCTACAAGTCCAAATATCAGTTCCTTAAACTGTAATGAAATGTCACTTACACAAAGACACAAAGAAATTTTGAAGAATTTACCACCCGCATTAGACTGCTAGACCAGCTGATCTACCACTGTGTGGTGCGCCTAACCCTAATCATTAACCTCTTCTATGGTAGATTGATCAAAGTTGATGCCCTGCAGGAGGGCTCAGCATTCTAAGACTGTATTTGCTGTTAAGCAGCAGGTGGCATTCACTTCTGTGGCAAAAATTTTTTTCATCTGATCTGATGGGTTAATTACCAGCTGAAAATAATTTGTGTGTTTGTTTTAAGCTACATTGAGTATGTAGCACATGAAAGTGGTTCACTGAAGCAGCTAAATTTACATAATTTCAGTACAATGTCACCCACACATATTCACTTAAATAACTGTCAAACACTCTCCTAGAAAGGTCTAAACAGCGTGTGCTTTGAATTTGAATACTTAACTCCTAATTAGTTTGCTCTTTTTTTAAGCTGAAGCACAATTTACTTGCACTCCAAGGAACTGAAATGGCAGGTCATGTCAGAGTATACTGATCTTTTTCACCTCACCCAAGCACTGCACAAAAAAAGAAAAGGAAAAGAAATGAAATGAAAGGAAAGAAAAGAAAAGAAAAAAACTCTCTAAATAAGGCACAAAAAACCCTCTAGTGTTGCTTTTGGCTGCTCAAAGTAGAAACATAACACTGTGTTTATTCTTTTTCTTGCACCCAGTAAATCTTATTTTAAACTCGTGCTTAAGCATTTTACAGAAAAAGAATCAAGAATCTACATAAGAAGTGGAAATTGAATATTTCATTAGTTTTAGGGCCCTATTGTACACTTTGCGTCATGCGCCAGTGGCGCATTGGGCGGGGAAAGTTTCAAATTTATTCAGGGGAGTTTCAAGGTCAACCTTTGCCACCTTGTTCCAGGAGCAGAAGAGGAATCCTACTCTTCCCCGCCCAATTTGCCTCTGGTGCACAGCCGGTAGTCTAATCAGCTGTGTAGCATCATCTCATCAATTCATAAGTGTTTCACGGGTGTTACTCTGGCCAAAAATGCATGAACCAATCAGAGAATCCACTCTCATCCCCTAAAAGACTGGTTCCGCCGTGTGCCAGTGGCACAGGCATAATGGTATCTTACACCCGGCGCAAACTAAACGGCTGAACTAAACGGCTGAACTACAAGGATTTATTTATTTATTTATTCATTTATTCATTCATTTATCCATTCATTCATTCATTCATTCATTCATTTATTTGGCTGGACAGGGACAACGCTCATTGAATGTATTGTGTCAGACAGCTCATAGCTAATTCCCCCTTGAAGTCAAATCGTTTAGAAAGCAAACATTTCCATATTTTGTCATATCTATTTCTACAATATATTTTCACCTGCACAGGCAAATGCGCACATATGCAGGCAAATACGCAATCCACTTGCACTGGGTCTATGTGCGAGGGGCGGGAGGTCTGAGAATGAAGGCGGATAAAAGCGCACCTGATATCCTAAAATTTTTGTGGAGGCAATTAAGAATAGTTTGGGAGAAACAGTTTATTCCCAGAGCATGGTGTAGGGCAGGAGGTGTTTTTACTCCAAAGGAGAAGGAGTCCTCAGACCTTAGTCAGTTTCGAATGATCTCTCTCCTAAATGTAGAGGGGAAGATTTTCTTTAGTGTAGTCGCACGGAGATAAGCTAGTTATTTAGAAAGGAATAGCTTAATAGATACTGCAGTACAGAAGGCAAGAATACCAGGTTTTACAGGGTGTTTAGAGCACACTAGTATGATTTGGCATCAAATTCAGGCAGCCATGACAGAGAAAAGAAATTTGCATGTAATATTTTTGGATTTAGCGAATGCGTTTGGTTCAGTGCCACATAGCCTTATTTGGGAGGCGTTCGATTATTTTAGAGTGCCTGGAGTAGTGGTTAATTTAGTAAGGTCATATTCCCAAGATATTAGACTATGCTTAAGTACAGCAGGCTTTACAACAGGGTGGCAGAGGTTAGAAATTGGCATTATGGCAGGGTTTTATATTAGCACATTATTATATTTTATATTAGTTATCACTGCTCATTGGTCTGTATAGTTAAATTAATAGTTATCATAGGACTTAGGAGGTTCTTCATTGGGTGCTGATCTAGCTTTAGAATTCTTGTGCTTAAATAATAGCTTCTTAGAGCCTGCATGAACGGGGCCTAAGTATATACTGAGGAAATAGAAGCGGTTGAAATTTACACACTAACTGGTCATCTAACAATTGATATCTCTTAGAGTCTGCATGTACGGGACCTAAGATGATATTGATTTGTTCTAAGTATATTTATGTGTAGATTATATAGGACAGGGTGTAAGACACTTGATAAGCTTAGGGAGTTATTCATTGAGTCTGGTCCATTTTCTCTGGCACAAGTTTCTTGTGTTTACCTTAAATCTTGCTTTGGCTAAGACTCACAAATGCCTTTTCATTTTTGTAAGGGCTTTCCCCTCTTACATCAATAACAAATAAATTGTTGTAAACATAATGCCTAATTGTTTTTAACCAATAGGACGGAATCACAGTTGCCATGTCCCCCCCAGATAAGTCTCTGACAGCCTGGGCAACTTCAGCTTTTGTGTCAGCCTATCAATTGAATCCAGAAACTACAGAATTAAACAATTGTTAACCATAACACTCTCAGTGAACAAGACTGACCACGAGACAGGTCTAAAACGAGGAGACAAACATAATTTACTTATCTCAGAGCCTCAGGCTGGCTAGATACCCATTGGATGACATGCTGCATGGTTTCTCAGACTTTAAGGGACTTGGTTCAATTTCCTCCATTTAATGTTACCACGTATCTCAGCCAATAGCCTCATCACTGATAATTGTTGCACCTGAATACCAGAGTGTGTATGTGTGTGTGTGTATATATATATATATATATATATATATATATATATATATATATATATTCACTGAAACACTCTCTATTAG
>JAQNCA010068570.1:0-10460 GCA_029783725.1 Acanthurus tractus | reverse complement strand
TTTCGCGGCTTCGCTGTTTCGCGGAATTTTTCTGTGCAATTTTGCATGCTTTTTTTACGAGCGCGCATTGTGTTCCGCGTCCTGGGATTTGAACTTTGATAGTGTTTAAACATGAGAGAAATGTGCGAATATGTCAATGCCTGTCTGAGAAAAGTGTATAGAGTGTGTGGTGAGGGGTTTTACAACCTTAAAACATATATAATAATTGTAAAAAAATAAAGCTGACTACTTCGCCTACTCGCCTATCGCGGGTTCTTTTTGGAACGTAACCCCCACGACAAACGAGGGTTAACTGTATTTGTTTAACACTGAGCAAAGGTACTTTCTGAAGATGAAATTTAAAAACCAGTCTAGCTTTACAGGTCCAAATCATAAAAATGCACTTGGCCAATGTATTTCGCTATGTCATGTTTCATCTTTTTAACTTACTAATAGTTTTGTTCTAGCATCATTTTTGATTTTTTTTTTGTTTGATTTAACAATTTGATAAATAGGGAGACTTTTTTTCAATAATTACTGTTTGAATTTTGAGTTTGTCATTCATAGAATTAATAAAATTTGTTGTTGAATTAGCTACTACAATGGATAAGAATGGACATGTAATACATTATTCATCTCAGAAAAGGCTATGATACTATTGATCAAAATGTGATATATATGGTTTCAGAGTTGCAGCTTATTCATGATCTGAATAACAGGGAGCAGTTTGTCTTGACTGATGATACTTTTCTAAATCTTTAAAAGTAAACTGCTCTTCCACAAGATTCAGCTTTTGGACCAGATTTTTTTATTTTCTGCTTAAATATTTTCTGTAAAGAGTCTTATCATTGAGAGAGTATTATATTTGCAGATGATTTAATTTTTTACAGAATGTTATGGGATTTATTTAAATAACTTTTTAGAACAGTTAAAAGAAAAATTATATAAATTGTTTGATGTGATGAAGTTGTTACTAAAATGAACCAAAGCAAAGTTAAGAATTTTTTCAAACTGTCATAAATACAGGGGTTAAAGTATGAATCACAAATTAGACTAGAAACAAATCCCATCCCCATCATATAACATCAAAAACAACAAAAATCAATCTCACTTCAAATTTGGCTCATAAATCTAAGAGAAGAGGACTAGGTGTGAAGCTCAAGCTGTATGGTAAGAAAGAACAGTATCCGCTTGAAGGACAGAATGCTCGCTAGCAAGAGTTAAATTGGGACATTGTTGTGTGTGTGTTTGGGTGTGTGTATAAGCGTGTGTGTGTTTGGGTGTGTGTGTGTGTGTGTGTGTGTGCGAATTGCATGCGTGATAAAATGTTTCCTTCTCTTTTCAAATATTTTTTTATAGGAGCAATTAAAAAAAATGATGTACATTTTACTTGGACTGCAGGGACTGACAGGTGGGATTCTTTATTTTAGTATCATATAGCATAGAAAAATAGTTGTGCATAAGAAAATGTTGCTACTAATCATTAACGCATACCAAGGTGGCATGTCATATAATGAAATTAGACTTCTGTGTATTTTCTTCAAAAAAAAAAAAAAAGAATGGTGGATGTATGACAGAAAAACTGGCATTTAAAGATTTAAAAATCCTTAACCTGATAAATACTTGATATTTTTGTTAAGATTTATGCTAGTTTAAAAAAGATTGAGTGAAAAAGGGATATTATATCAAATTGTATTGTTTTTATAACTTTTTGAAAGGTGTGTTTTATACACTAAAGGGCTTTTTGATTTGCACAAAAATAGTAATGCATAGAAATGAATGTTGCTGCTGTTCATTTACATATCCTAGACTGAGACCATTATAAAAACATCTTGTTGTGTAGTACATAGAAAATAATTCATGTTTTGTGTTTTTTCATCTGAAATCATAGTAGTATCATGACAAAAAGACTGGCATAAAAAGGGATACAATAAAAAGAAAATATTTTGACAAGTGTCATTGATAGATTTGGGTGCTTCATGTTTTGTAGTTCTGCGTGTGCACAATATTGTAATTGTCCTAAAGGGGTTGATAAATGAAATCCCAAAGGGTTTAGGAATTTATGCCACTAGGCATGTAGGAAAGTACTACTTTCTGAGCTGTTTCTGTGCATTAAATTTAATGGATACAATAAAGGGGGAGTTAAAATATAGGAACCGCTGGCCTGACCACAATGAGATAATTTCCTTTGCTATATTTTATCATTAGATTGATGAAAAAGCTGGGTTTTAGATTAGATTAGAATCGGGTTGAATCGGTTCCATCATTGTGTAAAGGACTTGAACAAATGTTTATTTTTACTATGGAACTGGATACTGAAGAGCAGGCCTTCATTACTTGAAGATCATGAAAAATGCAATCATAATAACCAAGAGCCCCAGGTGACACAATTATAACGCCGTCACTAGTAACTGGTTTGCTGTAACTGATTTCATTGTGGAGTAGTTTATTACCTTAGAAACATTTTGGAGTAGACACAGAGTGAAGTAAAGTCGTAGGCTATCATAAGAGGAGACCCAAGTAGTACGAGCAATTACCTCTGTGAACTGCTGGTGGACCCTGTTGGGCTGGATGAGGTCAAGGTGACCAATAAAAGGAAGAGTCAGCGGTCCAGGAGGAAAGTTTTTTGCCGCTCTGTTCTTCAAAAATTCAGCCAGTAACAGAAATACACACAGAAATATCAAAATACTTCTGCCATCCATCCACTCCAAGCCAAGGACATTGTTTATTGTCTCCATTTGTTACCTTGTTTAAGCAAACTATTAGTATTTTCACAGTGCACTGTCACAACTGAGCAGAGCTCAGTGGGATACTGAACAATATGTGTCTTAATGACTTTGATATCAAGACAATATTTCCGGTTTACCCACACAACTTTCAAAATAAAAGCACAAAACAAACAGGAAGTATGGATCTGTGTGCATATGTATACGTGCGCCTGAGGAGCCCTAAGATCCCTTTAAACTTTGATCATTTCAAGTGAGCTGGGCTCTACAAGGCAAATTTTAAATTGTTTGGTTTGTAAATTTACCTCAAATTGACCCTTGAATCAATGTTAAATTCCTTAATATTTTGAAACTGGCTTAAATGTAACAAGCAGCTAAATTACCTTTGGGATCATGAAATGAAACAACCATCTGCTAAACACATCTGATACATATGACTTAACAATAATCATCAACACCAAGTCAAAATCAAAAAGCCTTTTGTTTTTTTTTTTACTTTTTTAACTTTGGCCAACTACATCATTGATCCACTGACTGATCATTAATGATTTGTAGTATAGGAGAGCACCTCCTTGTGACCACATAATGCACGTGCATTCAGTGATCAACAGAAAGAGCTTAAGCTCTCTTACAATGTTATGTAATATTGCATTTTTTCAGCCTCCTCAACCTTTCACTCAGATATTGTGAAAGGCAACACGACATGACAAAACAGAGTTTTTCTTACCTGCCTGAGAACAAAAACCAAAGTGTGAACATGAACATACAATGATCTGAATAGGAAGCACAGACAAAACCTCAGTATCATTCATTTACACATAAATCAAATTCCAGCATATCTGAAGAGTGGAAGAACAGTTGATTTTTGATTTTTTTAAAAAGCGTAATTTTTGGAAGTTTTTTTTATTGCATATTATAATGTTTTGCTCACACTAAAGGAAAAGACAAATTCGGCAGATATTCATGTATCACAACATAAATGTAGTGAAACTTATTCAGGGAGTTGTAAAACAGAGATGGCTCAGTTTGAGACACTTGCTGGTTTATCGTGGTACAGCACAGAGGCGGTAAGGTTTGGGACTGCGAATGAGTCCCAATCTGAACTCCAAACTGGGCCACTCTCCAGCAGGTGCAGTGAAAGAAAATCTCTGAAAGAGAGATGTGAAGAAGAGGAATAACTCCATCCTGGCCAGCTGCTCCCCAGGACACACACGCTTCCCTGATGATACACAAAACAAAAGATGAGACGTGGTCATTTAAATCACTTTGACAGTATGAGAGTAAGTGATATGAAAGTTAGACATGGACCCAAACTCCTATTAATGATGGTTAACAGTTACACAGGCAAGCAATTGCAGACAAGCAAAGATGGTCTGTAAAGGGTTATAATGACTGACTAACCTGTGGAAAAAGGAAGAAAGGCCTCTCTTTTCCGAAATTTGCCATCCTGGTCCAGAAAATGTTGAGGGTTGAAAGAATGTGGAGTTTCCCAAATTGACTCATCATTCAGGACCGAGTTCAGTACAGGTATGATCATGGTGCCCTTTGGAAATGCCAATAACATTCATATTAATAGTAAATTATACAAATTGATTTTTTGAAGTATTTCCTCCAGTAAGTTTTCACAGAATTGACAAAAAGAAAAAAGGTCACACTCATCTTGTAGCACCAAAGTTCAGTGGGGCCAAACTAAGGGTACTCTGAATGGCATTCATAGTGATGGTAAATCAAAGTAATATTTATTGTATTAATTCTAGTATGTTTGCAAAATAACAATAACAAAAAATGAAACACTGAGCTCTATGTTTTAGTCTCAGCATTGGAAAAAGCAGATAATAAAATATTCATCATCATTTAGAAATAAAAACTATAAAATAACAACAAGAAAATGATCACTTGAAGTTTTAGACTATTACATGTGCATCTTATACCTTTGGGATTGTGTACTTGTCCAGTGTGGTGTCCCTTGCTGCCATTCGAGCAACACTGAGGGGAACGATGTTGCCCATTCTCTGAATCTCATGGACAACTGCACTAGTATAGGGCATGTTATCTCTGTCAGTCAAAGAAGGCTGTCTGGATGAACCTACGACAGTATCTATCTCAGCCTTGACTTTCTCTGCAGACAGTAAAACAGGAAAGAATGTGAGTCTGTTGTCATGTGGAAATGATAGGTGTCACTGTCTCACCCACACACACACACACCTTGTATGTCAGGGTAGTGGATCATGTACAGAAGACCCCAGAGTAAAGTTGTAGCAGTTGTCTCACTTCCAGCACCAAACAGGTCCATAGTACAATAACACAAATTCTCGACATTAAAACCTGAATCTGTGTCCTCTTTCTATCAGTAAAACAGGGAGACAGTTTCTGGTATCAGAGAATGTATTTCATTAGAAAATGCAAAGAGAGCAAACTCAATGCATAAAAAATAAACCACTCACATCTCCCATCTCTGTGAGGAAGCAGTCAATGTAATCTCTTGGTGACGAGGGGTCAAAACTTTCTCTGTGCTCATTGATCTTGACTTGAACAAAGTCAGCAATCTCTCTTGTGAGAGTGAATAATTGCTGGTGAGGTCCAGGCAGCCACTTCATCAACCAGGGAAATACATTATAAAACTACAGAAAAAGAAGACACATAGCAGATCATCAGACAGAAGTTACAACAGACACAAGGCAAAAATGGTAAATCTTTTTTTTTTCTGCCGGACTAATCAAAAAACAATCTCTCTCCATCGTTAGACAGTTGATTGAATTGCAGTAGTTCAATTTTGCAGCATCAAGGTGGTTATGCTGTGATGGAGAATTTAGTCATTTTTCAACCTACAACAATCACTGAAGTTATTTAACTAAAATGATACATTTGTATCTACAACTTGCCAGGTTTCAACATAAACATCAAAATATCACCAACTGCTGGTGATATAAAAAAAAATCCTTACATACAAAAAGACATGAATATGTGTGTATGTGTGTGTGGGTGTGTGTGTGTGTGTGTGTGTGTGTGTGTGTGGGTGTGTGTGTGTGTGTGTGTGTAATGTATATGTACATTTTAGCTGTAACAAAAATCTGTCTTCATGTCATTGTGCCACATCTATGTCTACTAAGCAGTTCCAAAAAGAATAACTTTTTACTCTTAATATCTTAGATAGTGACTTTGATAAAAAAAACATTATACAATGAAGTTTTAAAGTTATTAAAATACACATATCGGGTAACTGATTCTAGTTAACAAAGGAAGCTCACCTGTGCCCAGAGGCTTCCCTGTAAGCGCACTGTCTCATTGATGGTGTCAAGAGTATGCTTAAAGAGCTTGTCATCATACTCAAAACGATGCCCGAACACCAGACAGGAGATGATGTTGGACACTGCATTGTTTATCACACGTTTGGCATTAAAAGGCTTGCCTATAAAGCAAAGAGAAAATGTAGATATTTCAAAAATGCTGAAGCCAAAAAATGAAAAGTGTAATTAGCCAAATGTGTTTTGTGATGTTTTCATATTTTGTGTATAATTATGATTATGATTACTGATGATGAACAGTTTGATACCACAGGTGTTAAGACTGCCACTCAGTGGAAAAATGATGCAAACATATACTGTACCTTATATAAACAGAAATTCACATTCTGTTGCAAGGTTAAATGAATATCAAATCTTTATTGAATAATTGAATAAAAAATAGGGCATCATATCTTGATCATGCTCTATCAATTAACTGGTTCAGAAGCTCTAGCTGATTAGCTGATTGTCTAGTGCTGATTATCTATTGAAAAAGGGTTATTTTTTTTGTTTTTGTTTTGTTTTTTTTGCCTTGATGAATGGCAATAGCCTCAGTGAGGTAATGACACTCCTGCTGGATGGATGGCTCCAGGCTCCTCTTGCCCACACCAAAGTTTCGGAGTGTGTGAAGAGCGAATCTCCTCTGCTGCTTCCATGGATTACCATTTGATACCACTAGGCCTTTGGGAAACACAAAAGTGCATGATAATGTCCAAGTAGATGCTTATTAGAAATTTTTCAACAAAATGCAACAAACACTACCTTTGTTCTTAAATTGTTCTTCAAAAACTGGTACAACAGGGCGATCAACATAGTCCTCTCCATTATGCACCAGGGCCTCTCTAACAACCTTGTAGCTGTTGATGATCACAGCCCTTCCACCAAAGATATGAAGATTGAAAATGTTTCCGTATTCTTCTGCAAGCTGAACACAGACAGCAGTGTGGTGTTTTTTGTTTAATACTGACTTGACACACTCTCTGAAGATAAAATAATTTAAAAAAACTGTCACATTTGTTGAGGTAAGCTGCACAACTATGCCCCTTGCCAACAGGGATCACTGCTTGATGTTGCATCTCTGGAACTGATTAAATCTTTTGTATTAAGTTTATCTTTTATTACATTTCATTTGCCCTGCACTGTGTTGAAGTGCGGGCGATCCACATAGTCCTCTCCATTATGCACCAGGGCCTCTTTAACAAGCTTGTAGCTGTTGATGATCACAGCCCTTCCACCAAGGATATGAAGATTGAAAATGTTTCCATATTTCTCTGCAAACTGTGAAATGACTGATAAGCTCAGATTCTGGAGGCAAAACCTTTATCATGATCTGCTGCCTTAATAAAAAATTCTAACATGACTTGTCTCACTGAACTTCTTTTGTCATAAAATATTATTTTATTATTTCTTTAATTGGACGACAGTATTTTATAAATAAGTATGAGATTTTCATTATTCTACTGAGTTTGTTTTAATTAAACTTTTTAAAGAATCAAATACTGCAATGGACAAAGCAATTTAATACAATTTCAATTTTATTTATATGGCCTAAAAACCTAAACAGAACTTTAAAAGTACAAAAATGACATTTTGCACAGTCTTACACTTCATGTGTAAACATCCAATGTTCAAGGTCTCTCATAACACAGGGGACATTTGTCCTGGGTAAATTGGCCACATGGTGAAGTTTGCTTTCCAAGGTCACTGTTTTTGATCATACAGAGCATTTGAGTTCATTATTTCCTAATATCTCAATGGGGACTTGAAACTGATGTATCTGAACATTTCTGAAATGCTGAGCTCTCTTTCTGGATGAATTCTCTTTCAGTGTGCAGAAAGTATTGTAAAGAGTGTAAAAGATATCCCTGATTACATAGTATCATGTCATGGTCCTATAGGTTTTCTTGTCAATGAAGCCTAAGGCATTTCATCTTTAATAAAGAGCGTCTATTAGTATATGTAAGGCGTCGACTAGTGATAAGAGAGCAGTTTCTTTACTTTTGACCTGTACCTTTTGACCTATACCACCTATACCATGCTGTAAAAATGGTCAAGTTACGAGTAATAGTCCCTCACTGAAAGTGTTATTTAAGTAAAACTATGCAAGTATAGTAGCCTAAATGGTATAAGTTTCCCTCTAGAAACAAAGTGGAATGATGAAGAAAGTGGCAAAATGAGAGAAAAAAAGACAAGAGGACCCAAGTAACATCTGAGTTCTTGAGACTTACTCAAGTTTTTACTTACAGTACAGGCACTGTGTAGTAGTAAAGTACTTAAATAAATGTTCATGATTACACTCAAACACTGGGTTAGTCTTAAATTACCTCTGCAATCTGCTGGTGGACCCTGTTGGGCTGGATGAGGTGAAGGTGACCAATGAAAGGAAGAGTCAGCGGTCCAGGAGGAAAGTTTTTTGGCACTCGGTTCTTCAAAAATTCAGCCAGTAACAGAAAAACACACAGAAATATCAAAATACTTCTGCCATCCATCCACTCCAAGCCAAGGACATTGTTTATTGTCTCCATTTGTTACCTTGTTTAAGAAAACTTGCTTATCTTACTGTGTTACCCTGGCTGTCACGACTAGACCAGTCTCAGCACAGGAGGGCGTTAATATATAGCCAATTTATTTTGATAAGTAGATAAGATTTCCGGTTTACATGCACAACTTTCAAAATGCAAGCACAAAACAAACAGGAAGAAGTGTGTGGGTTTGAGTGCATGTGTGTACTCATATCTGAGGAGACCTAAAAGCCCCTTGAATTTAATTCCAATAACTTCAAGGGAGCTGTGCCGGACCCTACAAGATTTCATAAGGCAATGTCTGTGCATGGTGGTTACGCTGGTTTACAGCTCGACACAGAAAACACTTCTTTTGTTTTATACCACCATCTAGTGGCAGTAGGGCTGACAACACAGCAGAGTATTAAAATGAAGTTAAAACTCTGACATTGGCCTCTGAAATATAGTGGAGCTGCCTTTGAATAATGCCTACAGGTATCTGCTTTAAATTTATTAAACTAACTATCTTAATTTCCCCTCTGTGAGCTCATTTTTAAGCACCTGGTTAATTGTTCTGGTATTAAAATACAAGGAAGCATTTCACGATTTTGAATTTACAGCGATAGTTCTCAGAATATTCACTAAAATAAACGGGACAGTCTCAGCAGTATCAGAAAGAAGGCAACTATGTGTCATGTCCTTTTAAGGAAAACACACAGCCTCGTCCCGGGATACACGGAAGACGAACAATGCCGAGGAGAGTTCGATCTGCAACGCGTGTCTCTACAGAGTCAGTGGGGTGATGGCCAATCGTTGATCACCGCCCTTACTGGCTACCCGGTGCGACAAAACGCGCATACCTGATAAGCGAGAAGTCGAAGCGACGTCATCTGGAGGCTGTTGCTCTCCAGCTAGGATTCATCCCACCCTTACTCATGTTGAGATCTAGGAGGAGGTCGTCTGCCGGTCGAAACGTCTTTTGCGACTTCTTCAGCAACAGTTGCTAATAATATATATAATATATACGTTTTTTGCCAGTACACTCCGGTGACACCATGTCTACCGTCCCAGGAATGCCGGTGACGGCTGTTGTGGTAAGTTTAGGAGTATGGCTGATTTCATTCAACGGGACTCTTTTGTTCAGACTCTGTTCCGGCATTAACTTCGAAGCACAACGGCACAAAACTCTATATTAACGTTAACTAGCAGTTAGTAGCTTATAAATTAACATTTTTTGGCGCTGTTACTAATGTTAGCTAGCTAGCGAAACAACTTATTAGCTCTTAACGTTGTTTTCTTTGTAGCTTAACTGAGCCTGTCAGCTGCAACATAACATTTTTCACGGTGAAAAATGTCAGATAACAGTAGTTATGGTAAATCCAGTAACATATCTTGTTTATTTTCAGCAGTAAGAAGTAACATGAACAAGGTAGACATAGTAAACAATCAAAAGCTAACATTTTGTCGTTGACTGTAAATAAAAGATGTGAATGTCTTTTTACGTCAGTCACCTACTTGCGCAGATGGGCGTCACCTTTGGTGTGATCCAGTCTTCCTGGTCAGTCTACTACAGATTATATTGTGTTGTTTGTTGCGCTGCATTCCAATGATAAGGGAATAATCTCAATTACAAAAAAATATATTTATAATTAAGCGAAAAATGTAGGTATGATTGGAAGAGTTGCGATTTATTTACACGGACGTACTTGTAAAGAAATCACACGTGAGGGGTTGGCAGCAAGTAAGCCTGGAGGTCTACCTTTTCACTGTCAGTTACAGTTTGGCATCCATTATCAGTAACAGGTCTATTAGGTCGGTGTGTCATAGATGTTTAAATATGTAGTTAGCAAGTTCTGGGTTAATTAAATTGAAGCAGCATTGTGTTGCTAGATTATTACAGTTTTTCTCAGTCGCTTTGGTGCATTTCTCACATCACTATTTACATTTGCACAACAGTTAATGCATTTCTC
>JAQNCA010068569.1:0-10463 GCA_029783725.1 Acanthurus tractus | reverse complement strand
TAAAGTGTCTTGAGACAACCTTGTTGTGAATTGACGCTATATAAATAAAATTGAATTGAATTGAATTGAATTGAATGCTGACTTGCTTTAGTAAAAGTGGTGTGAGTAATCGAAAGATTAGAGAAGCACTGTATAAGTATAGTTAATTTGTTTTCAGCTCAGGAAACAGAGAGGACACAAATGGGGGGATGCTGGTCCCTTTTGGGTAATATACTATTATTTGGTACTTTTAATAGGTACTTCTTACAAACACTATTAATAGGTATTTCATAACACTTCAAGAAACACAAACTACATCCTAATTGTGTGATACAGTGATAAATCTTGACTCATACTAACTGAAGCCATCTCTAAGTTGAAAATATAGACACTTTTAAACTAATTCAATTCAATTAAATTTTATTTATATAGCATCAATTCACAACAAAGTTGTCTCAAGACACATTACATATAGAGCATGTCAAGATCACACTCCATTGATTGTGATCCCTGTCAGCAACTACTGTGTGCTGACAGGGATGGCACAATTTAAAGAGACAAGACTGTGTGGCAAGGTGATAGCATTACAAAAAGTCATCATTCAGGTTAGTTTTGAGTTACAAGCAATGCTTAATGTGCAAATATGATAAAAGCATAAAGTGAGTGTAACATTCCTGAGATTGAGTCTCCAAGGTAACATGGTAAGGATCAGTTTCAACACCAAAGCCAAGTTAATTCATTAAAGATAAGTTTTTGGACATGAGTTGCAACAGTGCCCAACTTATTTTGCACTACTCTAATGAGAAACTACTTTTGGGGCAAAGAAAACTCCGTCTGAGTTTCAATTTCAACCAAACCTTTTCAACTCTCTCATCTATTCTCTGGGATTGCCCATGATCTACTTTATCTAAGAACTGACTCACATATTAAAAAAAACCCTTGAACCTCAATCGCCAGATAAACACTACTTTAAATTTAATACTTAAATTGATCATGTTGTGGGCAGTTACCTGAGCATGTAAGAAACTAGACCTGACACTATTGAGATGTCCTCAGGATTCTTCCTCATGTTGGCTTTCCACAGTTTAGGCCAATCCTAAATAGGCAAGAAATATATTCATTATTTATTGCCAATTTCATATTATTTTGTTGAATGATAAATTTATTTAAATGTAGCTTATAGTCAGATAGTCAAACTAATCATCACCAGAGATAACATTTTTTTTAGTTGTGTAAGAATATGATTTTTTTAATAACTTTTTTTAAACAACACACAATTGCATCATGATCAGGTCCTTGTAACATTTTCCTTGTAATCATACAAAGATCATACTCTTTTTGCTATTCAGACCAACAGGGCATTACACTGAGCTTTTTTAACTTAACGTAATAGCACAAACTTATAGCAAATCATTTTCAACTTACATGATCTTGTTCATATTCCAGTACATTTGTATAGAGCAAACGCTGCTCTTTCTCCTCTGCAGTCATTGCACCAGATGCTGCAAATCTCCTGAAATGATAAAACTTAAAGCCTTCTGTACTAAACTGGCTTGCAACCAAATTTGGTGATGGTTTTCATATAGCCCCATTGCACCAGTGTTAAATGTTTGTTACAGCTCTACCCAGGGGTGGTGCTAAAGTAACAATAAAACATGATCTTTTTTCCAACTCTCGTGCATGAATTGTTAGAAAACAGAAAAATATATTTCTTTGCATATTATTAATAACATCTAACAAAATGCAAAGCGATGTTTAACGTTTTTTTTTTGTTTGTTTTTTTTTAATTGCAGTTACAGTCATTTTTAGAGTTGGTGGCGACTTGGAAACATCCTCTGAAGTAGCTGATATGCTGTAATGCCATTGGAACCCGTGGGCTTACTTTGAAAACAGCCTTTAAGTAGCCGTCTACTCAAGTGATAACTATGCGTAAGTGAAGTTTTGCTTCATAAAATAAAAATTGTAAAATGTTCACAAAAGTTTTTCCTCTAAGAATTTTTGGCATGTATTTTTGGTCAATCGGTTCCTTGGGGTAGGCTTTCAAAAGTACTTAAGGGCACAAAGAGGACTAAGCTCAGCAGATTTATTATAAAGATTAATAAAAAAAGTGTGAGACAGGGTACATGATTCAATCACTATTTTAAATTTAGAGAAAAAGTTCTTGATTATTTTATATGATCCTTTTAAGTCTCAGCATACTGTTTGCAGTATTCATAAAATTATACATGTCAACTTAGCAAATATCAGAGTCTAAATCAAGCCTACAATATGAAAAGCTTGAATTGTTGTGATGGACTCTTTTACAAAAGGTAGCTAAACAGCTTGTGGCTTTAAGTATCATGCATAATTGTTAACAGGCATGTATACCAAATACTTCTAAATTTAGGTCGCTGAAGATAGAGAACTAACGAAAAAACATTAGAAATGTTTAACCAAACTAGGTGTGTTTATATATAACAGTGGTTTACCTGTTGGCTTCTTCTTGTAGCCGCAGTCTTCTCTCCTCCATCTTCCGCTGGAGCTAATGTTACAACAAAAATTAAGGAAACTTCCTAACGCTGCAGTCATCACAAATCAGAGAATTTTTTTTTATAAACAGTATTACATTACTCATTGGACATGAGAAAGAGCAAACATGAACATTCCATTTAATAATGGTAATCGATATGTAAGGGCTAAATACAACATTTTTTTCTAACTGGTCACTGGGTCAACATATTGTGAAATAATTAAGTCACTTAAATATCCTCACACACTATCTTTGTTCCAAACATCCAATGAGTAAAACTAGTCCTAACTTCTCAAACAGAAAAGATGGGGAACTACATAGTACATTTAAAAAAAAACGTGAAACAACAGTTGACAACAGAAGGATACAGCATCCTGCCTGGCTTTGGCTATGGTAAGGTTCTCCATCATCTGCCTTTGAAGAGAGAGTATCTGCATTTAAAACAATAAGGGATTTTTTTTTCAAATAAAAGTATTTATATGATCAAATATTATCAGTGGAAATATCATGTTAAGTTCTACTAACATATAAACTCATTCCATAGAGAAAAATCCAACAGAGAAATAAGAGTGTAAAGTAACTTACGGAAGATTCCTAAATATTCCCAGTGTTAAATATTCCCACTGTTGCAACTCATGTCCAGGCAGTTTCCAATGACAAAATTAGAAAAACAACAACTTTTATCAGGAAATATGAAGCCACTGATTTGTGTAAAATCCCAATTACAACCTGAACTCTATAAAACTTATTTACAAAAGAAGTGAAATATGCTTCAACTTTAGTAACATCAAGAGTTACTACTTCAAATCTACAAACTGGAATACATCCAGCACAGGGACAAAAAAAACAACAACATCATACTATCAACTATTGGAACAACGATCAGGACTGTATTTAATCTAGAGTGGCATCTGCGACAGTAGTTTGTTGCATTAACTATCACTGTGACGTACGTTGTGAAAGCCGTGTCACACCGATACGCTGAACTAACAGGGATCATTTAGTACTGTTTACTCCTGATGACTGTAGAACCCAGGCATCATGACAAACCAAAGGTTGTAAAGTTGAGATATGAAAACGTACATGTTGCCTGACAGCTCGTGACGTTTATAGATCCTGATGTGCGCTCTTAAAACTAATTGCTTGAATGAACGTTACTCTTCATCAGGTTAATTCTGAAGCAAAGGCAATCGTTTCAAATTACTCTCAGACAAGTTCAGCTTGACGTTCGTATCGTTAAATTGCTTGCTAATATGACTTTACCTTTACTTTTAATTTTCTCCAGTATGCACGGAGCTCCACTCGACGCCGAAGCATTTTTCGTATCTAAATGATAAGTTAACATAATTTACAAAATATTCGAAAGAAATCGAAATTAAATAGGTAAATTTTGCAATTCAAGCGCTGCAATTTAACGCTTCAAATTAAATGTTATGCTATCGCTTACCATTGTTTTTTTTTTTTTTGTTTCTGTCGATAGTTTTCACCAAAAACATAAATAAGACGTGTAAAGACAATTATATGTTCTCGCTGAGACGTTATCTAAGCTTGAAAAACCCATGTGGTTGAGATCTGTGCACAGCCTACTCCCACTTCTCTCAGGTATTCATTCATCAAGAAGCCGCAGCAAGCTTACGTAGGATCCTGACCGGACGTATTCAAAATAAAAGCACACATGATCTTGAGATCACTCAAAAAGAAAAGAAAATTCTGTTAGGAAAGGTAACCTATTAGGAAAGAAAATACGTGGGAAACGTTGTTATAATTGACTAATCATATAAAGTCTTAAGAGACAAGGATTTCACTGCAACTGTTCACATTGGCTTGTGCTGCAAATTTTAAAATTACGTAATCATAAAGCATCATGTCTGGGGTCACCAGCGAAAGTGTGAGAAAAAGTGTCTCTCTGTTGTAACTTTGCCGATTTTGCTGTGTTGAAACATCATCGCTGCATTTCGTTTTGAAGTGACAATGACTCGTGAATAGTTAGTTTGTTTATAGAAATTAGTGTGCTTAATTAAAGAGGGGAAATAACACTCTACTTTTTTCATTTAAAATTTTTCAATGCAGCTATTCACATAAAATTTAGACCACACAGTATTATTAAACAATGACAAAAGATGGAGGTACTGACAGCTAATTCGCCAACACATTTCAATTGCCCGCTGTGTATTCTGCCCCGGTACAGGTAATAAATCCAGGACACAGGCAAAATAAATAAATTAGTACATAAAAAGTGTCAATGTCTCTGATAATGGGGGTTGAACATCATAATTGACAGCTGACCCTAGCCCACAAGCCAGCTGTATGGCAAGGACCTTGACACTAAGGCTCCACTCACTGATCACAACTGAACAGAATCTGGAACATTTTGCACAATGGAGGAAGTGGGGGCACATAGACCATCTTTATTAACATGACTGTTTTGAACTCATAAAAATAAAACAGCTTCCAGGCAGAGGTAGGGACCTAGGTGATATCTGGAATCATAGCCTGGTCTTACAGACATTGAACTTCACCTCTTTGTTGGAAATGAAACTGAAGCTGGTACGAGAAGTGGAGCGGTACCAACTTAATATAGTAAGTCTCAGCTCTGGCTCTGGAGCCAAACTCCTGAAGAGGGGCTTCTCTTCCTTGGCCAGTGAGAGAAGCACCTAACAGATGAGGGAATACTCTGAAGACAGATCTGCCCCCCGCTTTAACATTCACAAAGACATTGATAGAGAAACCTGGAGGGGGTTGATTTGGAAGGACTGCCTGCCTCACATGAAACTGAGTGTTTTTTTGCTTTGTTGACCTCTGTGCTAGTCATAGACTGGCCACACAAACACCATGATCAGGCTTGAAGTCTTGAAGTCCCAGATGTTGTTCAGGGAGGGGGCATTGACTCAGACTTAGGATATTGTTGGGTAATGGAGAGAATACTTTGAGAAGCTCCTAAACCCAAGTAACTTTCTCTCTGTTGACAGTTGACTGAAGACTCAGTGGAGATCTGAGTTTTCAGTCAACTGGCTGTTCTTTAAGCTTAAGTTGAATGTGTATGAACATATGCTTGTCTTGCACACCTCTGCGGGATGTAAAATCTTCCTAACAGCTTAAACAGTTTTACTCTTCTAGTTGGACAAAGACTCTTTCTGCGTTGTCTTAGCTCAAGCTGAAATAAAATTGCCACAGTTAGACTGAAAGAGAGTGTATGCTTCTAAAGAGGGGCCAAAACACAATGCTGTGAAGAAAAGGGCTGCAATTGATTTGTAATACAAGACAAAACAAGAGCATTATCAGAACAAATGCAACAAAATATGTCTCATCTTGATTTCCTTGCTCTTTTAATCCTTGGTGGCAAGAATTGTATATGAAATTAAAATATGATTTATCACCCAACCAGGTCTATGTGTGAGTGTGTGTATAGACAAAAAGAGATAGACAGATAAGCATACAAACATACAGTCAGACAAACAGAGAGACTAAAACATGAGCCATAAAGTCTGTCTGGGAGACAAATAAAAACACACTAACACAAAGTCCTAAATCTGTGTAGCTTGCAATTGAGCCTGTGTGTATGTAGAACTGTCAGGGGGAGTCACAATGAGCAATCAAGCATGTTGATTTTCTCAGACTGCTGGAAACGCCACAGCTTTTTTTTCTCAGATAGGTTCTAACTCAGTTACTTGCATCTCCTTGGTGCTCTTTCCTACTTGCCTATATTTTGTTTTCCACTTTTTTGTTGATACTGCAGACATGTTTACACACATGTAGTATTGACATTAATGCAAAACTTCAATTTTTATGCATAAGTGAGAGCTCATCCACCATTGTTGATGTGCAGTAAACAAAACATGTTATGCCTCCTGCACACTCAACACTTTGAGAAAATGTCTGATACGGATAACACCTGTATCAGCTCCATGTGGAAAAGAATGTTTGTGAAAATGGCTGCAAATTCTTTTACATACCAGAGACGTCTTTTGGTAGGCCTGACCAGGTGTGAGCCTTGCCAAACGAGCTTCGTAATTGGCTTTCAACTTCTGGTTCAAACATGATGCTTCTTCGATAGGTGTCAGCTCCCTAAAGTGCACACAGACATGCACAGACACACACACACACACACACACACAACATGCAAACAAGTAAAATTTCAATTTGAGGTACAATATAAAACATTTTCCCAATACACTGTAAAAAATGATAGTATCTTTGTTATAGTTTGTTTAGTTGTTAATTTACATTATTTTTAAGTGTTTCTAACAATGGTCACGGCCAGACATATGAGGGCCAGTAAGGGACATTATTCAGAATTACCCTCTCACTTGCAAAAATATAACAAAACTTATTCACATACTATACTGAAAACCACACACACACACACACACACACACACACACACACACACAAGTTAAAGAAAGAATGAAAAATAATAAACAAAGGTTCGTAAATAAAGAAACATAAATAACTCCAGTGAGTCTGACGTACTCTAGATATGATATAGCACGAGAAATAAACTAGTATGCTCAGCTGACTGAACTCCACAGCTCAGCTGTTAGTCAGAGACCCAGTGTTATGCATTTTAGTTGTTTGTATGGTTTTGAGTATGAGAGTATGAGTATGAGAATGAGTTTGGTTTCATATGTGCATGGGATAAGGTAGCTCTGAATAATGTCCCCTACATACCCTTCATACAGAGAAATCTTTAATTTTATTTAACCTAAAGGTATGTTTTATTTAGTTATATGTTGCTATCTTCTGAAGTAACCAGAGTTAAAGAGTGTGGAAGGAAGCTGGCAAACCTGATTAAAACATAACATGAAAAAAAAAAAAAAAATTTACCACTTTTCCTATGAACATTTCAGTCAGATAGCTTTTCAGGTACAGTGAAGGCAAGTCAAATAAACAGATTAGTTTCCATGCTCGCCAACATCATCAAACTAACATCTTTGTGAAGAATCTGAAAGTCAAATTAAAACACCAATCAGTCTGCACTTAAGTCTGCTAAATATTACAGGCTTAAGTCAGCAAGAATTTCTGCCATTAGCCTGCTAGGCTATGGCTTTGTCCTACAATTAAAGCTTGGGAAAGCATCTGAAACTCTCAGTAACTGATGTATGCCATCTTGCAAAACTCAGACCTCAGACCTCAACTTTACCACTCGGGTCAGTAGTGCTGATATAACTTAATGTTAAACTTTCATTAAGTTTCAATAATATTATCAAGGAGTAAATACTTTACTGTCTGTTAGCACCCATGACTTAAGATTTAACCCTACTCTTAAACTGTGTGGTTTATCATTCTGTCATGACTACGTGTAGCAAAAAGATCTTATGCTATAGATCTTTTCACAAGCACAACAAAACAAAACATGAAAGTTTCAAAAAGAAAGTCACCAAACTGATTCATCAGTGTTTATGTGTACTCTGTTCCCTTAAATATGGAATAAACCATACATTTTCCGATCGAGCAATTAGGTCACAAAGAGATCATCACCACTTCTCTCTTCTGGAAGATGACACACACTTAAGTCACTTTAATTTTCGCTAGTTCTTGCACTGAGTGTAAAAAAATCATAGCCACCTACATATCAGCTAAGCGCACGGGTCAGTTGCGCACTGAGTGACAATATTGGCTAATGTCACAAACAGTTATATAAAATACTGAGGTTATTTTCAAGTTAATAAAAAACTTTATATAAAGAACAATAGCATTAACAGAATTTACAAAGACTGCTGCCACTCCTTGTAGCACGAACACATAAAAGAAGGCTCATCTAAATTTTCTTATAATTATGAAAAGTTTCTCATTCTGACAAAACACCTAATCTGTTTGACTCCGCTGATCAGTTCAAATATTGTGCTCTAAGTGGAAACTAGAAGTGATTGGTTCTTCGAAATCTCTATCATTCCTGCTGTGTTGTTCATTTCAGAGTATATCTGGCATTGACTGCAACAATATTTACCTTCCCTGATAAACACTTGCCCTTACTTTTTACTTGTGTCCTCTGACTCCTCTGTTTGAAGTCTCTGGAAGATTTCAGGGGGCAGAAAAGGGGAGAGCTCCTCGCCACTATCTGACTTAATCCTACAGTGGCATGTCTTTGCCGGGCTCGTCGCATCGTTCTCTGAATAAAGAGGAGAGTCAGATGCAGGGACTGTAAATGTGGAGGAGAAGCAGAGAGACTGGTGAAGTGATTGGCTGACACAACAAATTTATGTGGCTGTACATTGGCTAATTTTGTTCTGTGAACACTGAGGCAGGCTCCAAGTTAGTCATTAATTTGAATGTTAGTAAAACAGATGCTTCTGATTAGAGGAATATAATTACCGATGTTTGAAGCAGTGGTGACTGGAAGGACGGTGGACTGATGGGGTTCTGATTGCCCAGATGAAAAGGGAGAAAAGGTGGAGACAGAGGCAGGGAGATCAGGGAGATTGGCGCTTTTCCCTATAAATGACTTGGCTCGCTCCAGACATTGTTCAGCCAGTCTCAACATCCGCTCCACCTCCACTGCCACCATTAACCTCTCATCTGAGGCAACAGAAGAAAGAGAAGACAGAGAAAGTCTTGATTTTAAAAAAAATTCTACAATTTAGTAGACTACTAAATAGTTAACAGACTAAGTCTGTTATATATAGGTCATCCCATGGCATCTGATATCTGATTTCATTTTGTACTAACAATCAGCAGCTGTATTCAAGTTGATTAGTTCAAGTTTGGTTGGAATGATTAACTACATCGGCAGGGGTGCTGCTTGTGTTTGCCTAGTTTCTATGAGGCAAGTCTCAACCAGTCCTGTTCATCAATTCATTGACTGCCACATGTTCAAATCTCTGAGGTTTCTTTTTAGTTTAGGTATCTCTTATCAGGCTAATCTGAGGTCTTAATTCAGAGGAGAAATAACAGTATACAACCTACATACAACCAGCCCCGAGTACAGCTTTTAAAACTGGTAACCTACATAACTGCAATCTATCAGATAAGGTTTCAGTATGTGTTCATACTGCATGTAAATGCAGTAGAAGGCTTAGTAGACAATTCTGGAAAAAGACAGATGATTCTTGAGTCTCATACCCAGATGTGGGCAGCCACAGAGTACAAAAACGTTGTTATTGCACTGAAAAAGAGTTTTCATGCATCTGTTTTTACTTGAGTAGTCATCTTTCAGATCACTTCTTTTACTTTACCTCTTATATTTTCACACAATTATCTGTTCTCTTACTCCCCATATTTTCAAAAACCTTTGTATTTTTAAAGTATTTGAGAATAAAAATCCATTTCATTTATTAACATTATTGTATTCCATTTTTACAACATCAGGGACCATTTCAACCCAAACAGATGAGGATACCACACTGAATACATTTTTTTTTAGCGGATTTATAATGGACATAACATGACAACAGTAAAGTTATCAAGACAAAACAGGAAAGAGAATGTGGTGTAACTGATGGACAGAAATAACTAATAGGGACCTGACTGAAAGTCAATGAGCCAATATCACTGATGGAGTGCTAATGTTTTGCTTTTAGTTCTGTTGCTGATATTGACAATTGATTTGCATGCTGTACCAAAGTTAATGTTCATATTATCTATTTCCTGTATCTTTTCAATTTTGTTATCAGGTTAGACTGGTTGAAGGTTAATAGTCTCATAATTAATATAACATTGATACGACATGAGGTTCAGTTAACACAGAAACATGTCAAAACTACATATTCAAAAGACTCAGATCATACTTAGTGATCCAGCTTCTTCCAAAAGTGCATGTGATATGAAGTTGATGGTCCGGAGGTATTCACAGTATGCTTCCTGTAGAAAGATGAAGAGTGTGTAGGATCTTTTTATTATCATTGTACACAACAGAAATAACAATTACATCAACCAAACAGACTTAAAAACTGTTTTTATCCGACAGCAATAACTACCCTCAATGCCTTAAGGAATAATCCTTAACACAACACAGTGGAATTGTGCAATAGTAATGACA
>JAQNCA010068567.1:0-10470 GCA_029783725.1 Acanthurus tractus | reverse complement strand
TCTCACATACTGTACATTTTCTCACACACACACACACACACACACACACACAGTCTGTTGGACAGAAATCAACATTTTTGTAAGGAGAAGAAAAAATGGGGAGGTCAGCAACATTTTGTTTGTAAAATGGAGCTGACCCCCAGGGCTGAAGGAAATTATTTACATCAATTTACCCCTTAAAGACCCGAGGGACTTAAACTGTCATGTTTTATTTTGTAATTCATAACCTCTTAAGCAGTCAGCACCAACAGTCATACATCATTTCAGGTGAACATGAAGTTTTAGCATTAACCATATTAAAGTCAGATTTTTACATGCTTTGCTTTGTTTGAGACATGATTCACTTCACCCCAACACTAACCTAGTTAGCAGAAAATGTCCATTTCTGGCCATTTTTTAAAAATATCATTGTCCCATCCAAACCCAATGATCCAGTTTTACCCAAATGAGTAAAAAAATGTTCCAAAGTTGTGTGTTTTTGTACATTGATCAGTGATCAGTCAGCCTCTAGAGACACTTCACCTCATGTCTTTCTGGCATCATTGCTGTTAAAGAAAGCATTTTTTAGACAAAAAAAATCTGCCCCCATGTGAATGGTGAGTTTTCAACCTTTTACACTGCGATCAAAACACCTCAACACTGATATTGACTTATTGGGTTTTTTAAGTGAGATTTACACAGGATAAATTTCACTGACGCACCTTTTATTTTTAAGTAATGTTTAATTAAAGCTTTCATCTGTATATGTTCTGATGAGGTCCTACTGATTCATTTATCTACTAGGGTTTTGTGCCTTAAGACACAGTTAGAGACTTTACATAATTAAAACAGAAGGTAAAATATCAAACCAAATTCATTGTGTCAACAAATGTTGCAGGTGTTAACTACCAGCTTAAATGACCAAAGAGAAGAAAGTTTTAAACTTTAAATTGACAATTATATTTGCACCATGTCATGAAACCACTTTGCTGTCATCACTTTATTTAATTTTTTTTTATTGGGAAAAGACAATTGTGTGTTTGGACATCAGCAGTGTTCTCACTTGTCGTCTACGTCACCATCTTTGCTTTGGTTTAAGCAACGATGAAATATGATTCTGTTGTTGGGGGTTGCCATGGAAAGCATCACTCTGCTTGTGTCCAAAGAAGTATTGAGGCCGTGGTTACGGTACATCCCGGCCTTCAGCATTGCCTCTGAAAACTGACGGGAGATCCCTTTAAACACTATCTGAAACACAAACAGACTGAGATCAGGTCACAGCAGAAAAGTGACAGACTGTCCCTTTAAATTACACACATTTTGGTGTTTCTGTTGCCATAGTGACAGCAGAGGATAAAATGGAGGATTGTATCCTAGTTTATGATAAACATAAAAAAATGTTAGATTTTGTTCAATTCAATTAAATATTAACATCACATTTTCACTTTCCTGTTCATACTCTTTCAAAATATGAGTAAAAGAAGACAGTGCAAAATATTGATCTTACTTGAAGGTTAAGGTCAATATAATTCACTAATCTGCCCATACATCTGTCCACCTGTCTGTCTCTTACCTGTTTCTCATGCACACTTGGCTTTCTGCTGCCGTATGTTTGGTTCGATGTTCGATAAAGTAGGTGACTGAAACGCAAATAGCAGAGTGTCAGTGGCAGTGTCATTGTGGTACACTACATACACTACACAGTATTAGTGATATCTTTAGAGTAGTACTGGTATTACACCTCAGCTCAGCACTTTTTTCTTGCAGTGTTTGGATGAAGCACTTGTGCAATAACAGAAAACAAACCTCAGTTTTGTGTCATTATGCTGACAGAGTATTGACCACACAGCTAGCAACAAGCTAACAAGGCACAGAGAGATAAAACCTGGGCAGCAAACGATCAGTCGGTACAACCAGCTTCCATAAACAGGATGTGTGTCAAACAGATAAAGCTCAGGACAGACAGACAGGCAAAACAAGGTTCTCCTCTGTTTTCTCCATTACCAAGTGACAGTTATGGAGTTTCCTCTCGTCAAATATGTTTCCGGTTGTCTGAAGAGAGCGACAGTAATGTCACCAGCACCTTTCTGAAAATTTCAGATTTTCAATAAGAAGCTTGCAGCAGCATTCATGTTCTGAAAAAGACAGTGAATGCTCTTCCTTCACATTCACTTTGTGCTTGACTACAACCATTCTAAGAAAAGATGGTGGTGCTCAGATAAACAACTGGACACGGAGCTGTGCCAGCTAAAGTCAAGTCAAGTCATTTCAAACTATTTAATAAGTGCCAAATCTTCACCAAAGTCTAGACCACACTCTGAAATCGAGTTTATGAAAATGACGATTGAGAGCAATTCCCACATGAGCACAGCGTCAAGGAAAAGCTTCCTTTAACCTGCAGAAACCTTGACACAGATCCAGGAGAGAAGGAGAGAGAGGGTGAGTTTGAGTGAGAGAGAGAGGGCGACAGAGGGCAAGACAGAAAAACAGAGCAAGTCGGGTTGTGGGGAGAGACAGAGAAGCACGAAAACAGTGATACAACAAATTCTAAAATGGACAAAATGCAAGTAGAAAGGTGACTATGTGTGATATTATGATGGTTACATGCAAGTGTACAATAATGATAATAATAATAATGACAATAATAATAATAATAATAATAATAATAACAATAATAATAATAACAATAATAATAATAATAATAATAATAATAATAGTCAAGTTATATGGGTTTGACATCAGACTGCCTAAACTTGAAAATGGCCTGAAGGTGGGTACAGATGACGCCTTGGGCAACTCAGCTCAGCTCTTCTTTGATTTTATTTTACAGGTTTCACAGAAGTACAGATTTGCTTAGTTTAGCTTCGCTTAGTTTAGTTTCACTAAGTTTAGCTTCGGTTAGGTTGATAACCTTTTAACACACAGGAAAACACAAGATTAGTTATTGTCAAACACTTTTACATTTCAAAGAAAATAAAATTAATATAAATGCAATAACATTTCTTTCGACATTATTTTCTTCAAATAACTTAATTTTCATTCTTCATTTCTTAAATTGTCAAATATTTTACTTTTCTTGAATTAAAAAATATGTTTGAATATAAACAATTCAACTTACCTACTATATAGTTGGATTTATTTATTTCCAAATATTGAAGTTAAACAAACTCCGTAATAATTTTAAAAACCACAAACGGTATCAAATAACAATAAATCCATTTACAATTATTAAATATTAAACACAAATTTGCGCGTTTCACACAACCGATAGACACCAACTTAAATTACTCAAAGCGAAAATAAACTGCACAAACTTCATTTACGTCTTGTTTTACTCATAAATTAAACCGTGTTTGCTTTTATAATTTAGCAATCTAAACAACCTAACCACCACACATGTAACCGCTGCGCAACACACGCTGCCTAACAAACTCACTGCGGCACATGCTGGTACATAAACAAAAGGTACGGACGCACCGTCACATTAAAATAGAATCGCTTTTCAAATTAAAATCAAGCGCCACATCAATAATCAAGCAACACCTAAGTTAAATCAATAAACAGTCCTACCAACACCCTTGTAGCCTTCCACTCCAATGTCATCCAGCAGCAAAGACTTCTTTACTTCTTTGTCTGATCTGCTTTTTTTTTCAAACACACCCAGCCTACTTCAATTTACCTGATTTGGACTCACCTGGCCTTCCAGCTCAACGCTGCCCCCAGCTGTCACAGTACAAGACTTACTTTGACTGTTTCGGGTTAATGACTGCTATTGGTGTTAACTAATATTATATTTACAAAAGAAAATACTACAAAATTTGAGAAAAGAAATGCTCCTTTTACTTAAGTCTATTTTTAACTTAACAACAACAACAATAATAATAATAACAACATAAAGAGACGTCTGCATAATGGTTGCAGGAGGAAGTGCAGCCGTGCTCAGAAGTCCAGACACAACCATGAAAGAGAAAGCAGCAGGAGATAAAATAGGCAATGCTTCCAGTTTTAGTAGAACAACAGACGTAACTCAGTTTTTGTGCTCTTGTTTCTCTGAATTAAACCATTTCATCATTTTACCTTTTAATAAAATCTTGAAGAATTATTGAGGTCATGCTCTTAGAATAAATACACACACATGAAAATATTAAGAGAACAACAGAAAATGGGAAAACAATTCAAAGCAACAGTTAGCAACTTTGGTCTCAAACAGATGTTTAAGTGTAACTGAATTAAGTTTTAATATGTTCAGAATGAAAACTGAGAGCAGCTTTCAAACTTTTAGAATTTGCATTCAAGACTTTCTTAAGTTACTTTCATAAATTGAATTCTGGCTGTGTGACCTGTTTTATAAGGAAATGGTGAATGAAGGCACCACTAAAGCCAAAGCCAACATATGCACAACACTGTCAGAGATGACTAGTCAAGTCACAGTTACCACTAATGAATCTCAGGACAGAGAGATAAACTGCATCAGAAGTCAATACAAAACATAATCTGAGACAGAAGAAAAAAACTCAACAATCTCCTGTTGAACAAAGGAAAATCTGCTCTGTTTCTGTAACTAACAGCAATAAAGGACTGAATTACCCACAAAAAGATCATTTATTATGCAGAATGTATTTTGTTAATACAAATGTAAATAAGACACAAGCAACAGCTACAGGCTGCTGCGACTCAATGCTAAAAGCTTAAATGCTTCCAGTGGATCCTCCAATATTTCAATATTTGCTGTGTGAGAGTCTGCTGTTTCTGACTATTTCTACCACGTCTGAAAACCTCAGACAGGCTGAGTGGGCGACAACAAAAAGAACAGAAAAAGATCAAGCAAAGACGATGAAGTAACAGCAGCTTCATGAAGAGTTTGTGTTGCCCAGAACGACATCAGACAAGTGAGCAAACATCTGCCGTCGAGTGGTGTTAACTGCAGTGAGGCTGTGCAGAGCGGATCATGTTCACTCATCTATTTTATATCCAAACTAGATGATTTGAAGGCACAAGAAATACTTTGCTAACAAATTCTGGGTTACAAAATACATTTGCTACATTTAACCAAACTTCTAGTATAAACCTCCTGTCCAGTTTTCTCTCTGAACACACAAATATTTAAACTGGTTATTACCAGCAACTATGATATGCATGTAATACACTAAGCAACAGTAATCAGATTACTGCAAACATCTATCAGACTGTAGTTATGTAAGTTACCTTTTGTCTCGTGGCCCGTCAGGTTTTGCTCCATTAACATCACAGGTCTCAAGTGTCTGATCCTCCATGACTGACTGATCGAAACAACACGGTTACTAACAACACAACGGTTACCATGGAGACATGAGACTGCCCAGTGCAGCTCCTGAGTGTGTGTGTGTGTGTGTGTGTGAGTGTGTGTGTGTGAGTGAGTGCGTGCTTGCGTGTGTTTGTGTGCGTGCGTGCGTGTGTTAATGTGTGTGTGTGCGTGTGTGTGTTTGTGTGTGCGCGTGCATGCGCGTGTGTATGTGTTAGATATGAAAAAATAAAAGCAAAGTTTGTAAAGTTTCTCCAGACATTTTTTTTTTGTTGGGTCGAAACCTTTTAGTGACATTTTCTCTTCTTCTCTTGTTTTAATTCAGCTAAACTTCTGATGCTTAATCTGTTCAATGCTGTCATTGAAATCAAAATACCAGTTGTTTAATCAATGATAATCCCATCTCAAATAAATCAGATAAAGTAAGCAGCTCAAGTTTCATTGTTTGTGATGCTAGGCAACAAGTACACAGGAAATAGTTCTTGGATTTAAAATCCTGAGCCGTTTTCAGTCCAGTTCTGCGTCTGAAATCCAATATAATGCTCTGAGGTTTAACATCCTTGCTCCCTGCATCAGTCTGGTGTGTGAAAACGATCCATGTTCAGGACAAACATCGTTGAACCTCAGAAAAATTCACAGTCTGTCACATTGTTGTTATTGAAGAATGTAAGAGGCAAACCTTCTGAAAAGAGGCTCAGAAACGTTTCCTTCACAATCGAACAGTCACACTTCCTCAAGGTTTTTACTCACAATATGATTTAAGAGGGGAACGTGAGAGAAATTCTGTGTGGCCGAATCAATCAAAAATATGAGTATTGATCAGTCATTGATCAGGTCATCATGTGTATGAAAGCCACTCAGATAGGTCCCAGTCTGCACATGACGTCCTGAATCTACACCACTAACCAAATCAGGATGTAACAGCCCTAAAATAAGGAGAGAGTTACACTTCCTTATCCTGACATCTAGTGGTCAAAAGGATAACTACAGAATATGATAGAGAATCATAATGGGGTGATTTTTTAACTGTTGAAGTCTGTCTTTTTCAGTTTTTGCTTTGATTGATTCCTTTTTTATTTTTTCTGTCTTTTGTTTTGGTGGCTTCACACAAGGGGCCCGAGCTCGGACCCAAGCACACTTGACCCCAAAGTCTGCTTCATTGACAAGGGTGAACTCGAGAGTGCGGTGCTTGGGCTCGGGTCTGTTTAAAAAGATGATCTTGGGTTCAGGTTGGGTGGGCTGCTCTGTCTTCAGTGATGGTTGCGTTACAATTACTACTTCTTGTCTCCTGTGTGTTTTGGTGTTTGGGTGATTGCAAACCAATTACATGTATACTGCCACCTACCGTGTCAGGTGGTATAACATGCAGGCGTGCTTGGTCACAGAGCAAAACAACTGTGCCCGGTTGGAAAACGCTGTGATTCACAATTCTGATGTACTTACTATCAAAAGGAATCTAAAAATTTAAAAAGAGGGCTCACCTTCACGTTTCACATAAACCAAGCGAAAACAGCATAACAACATTTCTTATCCTTTTTCCTCTGAATTACAGACAGATTTGAAAGAGCAACATAAACAAATGTTAATTATAAATATAATGAAATCAATTTTCAATCAATCAATATAATATTGTTTTTTTAAAAGTATTGAATGTGTCCCAACTGTAATAACTGAAATGTAATGTAATAGTTCTTTCTTGGTTCTACAACAGTCTGGCACTTTAATAGCAAGTTTTACATCACTGTGAATTTTCCATTTAGATTTTTAGCTAATTGCTTTTCTGAACCTTTAGTGTCTTGCAGATGTGCTGTGTTGGGACCTTGACCATGTCTCAAACAAAGACAAACCTGCATGACTCAGCAAAACCCTCAGAACAAAAGCAGCCAGCCAAAACTCCGCCTGTCCGGTAAAGAACCCCTGGGGTGAGTTTACCTTCAAATTCAAACTCATGCCTCTCATTGGTCGCTAAGAGCGACATCAAGTAAGAGAGCTTTTGTCTGGGCAAAGACGGTTAAGTTAGCGTGGAATTTAAACTGTTGTTTTTGTTGTGTTTTTAAGGACCGCCGAGTCCGTTTTCTTGTATGGACAATGAGCTGTTTGCCTCTAGAAGCTGTTTTGTTTAACTGTGCCTTGTTAACACTGTGCTGCTAATTGTGTGTCGGGCGTAGGACAGCAATATTTCATTTTGCTAACTTGCACAGCAACCAGTGGACAGCAGATGAGCGCCAGCTCGTTTGCCGATCCCTGAAAGGCAGTAAAAGGAATATCGTGCCATCCACGACCCTTTCCTCAAGCCACTCTGAAGCGTAAGTACTTCTCTCTTCCTGTCTGTCTTTTTACTAACCACACACGCACACATATACACATAACTAACTGCCCTTTGAGTAATCTTAGGAGAGCTCAAAATCTCCAGTGCACACAACATGTGTAGCATAGCCCCACTTTTGTGAGCATTCATTGTGTTCAGATACGCCTTGCGCCATCTAGTGTGTGCTTTTAAAGAACACCTGGAGCAAGCGGAGCTGCTGCCATTATCTCGCTCAAACTTAGCACGTCACGTCCAGTGACCGACACCTGAAGGGACGTTGTCACGTCCGCCATCTTGCCCACTTCCTCCCCCCTTCACTCTCTCTCTCTCTCTCTCTCTCTCACACACACACACACACACACTCACAGATAAACTTACATACACTCACACACCAAACACGTGTATCTGTGATTTGTTGTTTATGATATACCTGACCCTGTCAGAGCCCTCTGAGTGATTATTGTTGCACATATTGCTGTAATAACTGCTGGTTGTACAGCCAGTGCTCCATGTCATCCCCTTAAACTCAATTAATTATTGAATAACTCTTTTCTCTTTTAGTGATGAATTCTGTTTAATACATTACAACGGAGGCTTTACTTTAATTTAGAGATTGATATTTGTTTGGTCATTGATCCCCGTTCACAGGGTGGTGCCCCGAAATTATTAAGTAAAATTAATAATTAATTTTTAATACGTATCACTGTTAGGAATTAAGGCTTTTATTCAACACACGACACAAGAAAGAAGCGCGTGCCCTTAAGAGTGGCTTGAGGAAACGGCCGTGGATGGCAAATAGTCGCCTTACTGTCTTTCAGGAGTCGGCAAATGAGCTGGCGCCCAGAACATAAAATCTCAGGCTCAGAGATGAAACGCTGGCCTCTGTCCTCTCATGCTTACAGGTGACTCAGCAGCCTCAGTTCACGGACAGCTTCACCTTTTGAATAATCAAGGTGTTGCACATCTGGGCAGAATTAGAAAAGAAGCACAGCTGGCATGAAGGTTGTTATTTCATCCTAAATTCTGTTCCAGTGCCTTAAAGCAACAAAGTCTGAATGAAGACAGCTTATGGACTCTTTGATTAAGAGTGTACTTTATTTTGAAACATTAATATACAGGAAATTGAAAAGAGCAGATCAGCAGTCACATCGTAATAGAAAAAAATCAGTAACTGATCAATATTTCACTAAAACATAAAAAGTTTCACATTTCACACAACCTATGAGATTATCATCATACCAACAGGCAGGGTGCAGGGAAATGAACAGGGGGCGGGGCTTATACTTGCTGGTTAGTCTGGGGGCGGGGTTAATGTCCGCAGGTATATGCTGCTAAGTTTATATTTACACACTAAAGGTTCATTGTGTTTGAACTTCAGTGTAGGCTGAAACTTCACAGTTTGACAGAGAAACATCACAGCTTGTTTCTTCATCCTTCAAAGTGTTTCTCGTCTGACCGAAGCCGCAGTGATGTCATCGTGTATGTACATGATGACATCACTGCAGAGAGACCAGTTTGACAGAAACCAGATGTTACATTTCTCATTGTTTTATTTCTCTCATAAGCCAACAGGAAGGATCATCCTGCCACCATTTCACATTTTCTTTTTTTAAAAATTTTTTACAAACTTCTTTTTCTTTTGAAATTAAAATTTTTATAATTGATCATTGTTTTAATTCTGCAGGTTCAAGTGAACTCAGATCAGTGTGTCTTTGAATCAAAACTTTTAAACTTATGAATAATGAAACTCTAAAGAAGTGAACACAAAACAATGTTTTATAATTTGGGACTGAAAGAGGGAAATGAAAAGTTAAATTTTTCCAGAATTTCAGGATTTAGTTTATTTTCTTTGTTTCAATTAAATGACAATATTGACATGTGGATTCATCACATTTTTTCATCACATTTTTATACAAATGAAGTAAAAACTATTTGATCGCATAAATAATAAAAAATGAACGTGACAATGGACAGTAGATACATATGTATGGGTCAGTGTTTGGGACCTGTCTAATATCTGCTCTCTGATTTCTGATCGATTCCCTGTGCAGCATTCTGCCATCTGATTGGTCAAGATATCTGATGAGTTTAACTGTCCAATAAAAAAGCTGTTACCACACTTCCTCAGAGCTCTTTCCTTTACATCACTTCCTGTGGCGAGTCGTCCTCACTGGCCGATTACTGTCCTAGACTAGCCGACTACTTTGCACAAAGCCTACAGGACAGACACAGGCAGACAGACGGACAGAGAGACAGACAGGTAGAAATGTTAGCGTTTTTCGAGTGAGACAGGAGGTCAGACTGCTGCTGGACGATGTCACTAAACTACTTTCAGTACAGCCGATAAAAAAAGAAGAAACAGCAGCTTTTTGACGGTTTGCGTAAACTGACAAAAATCACATCAGTTCGAAAATTAGCTGCAATAACTATTTGTATCAATATGTTTTCAATAATTACAAAAGCCTTGTATTTCAGGTTTGAACAAGACAATTCTGAGATGGATATTTTTCACTTTTGACAATTCTTAGACCAAATATTGTATTACTTAACAGATAAAATAATCAGAGGACTAATCAGAGGTGAAATTGTTCCTGTTTTGTATTAGGGTTTTTTGTTTTTCTGGAGAGAATGAGAAAGGAATGATGTGAAAAAAGAACAAAATGATATACACCTAAAAATGAGGCTGAGTTGACTTATTGAAAAAATACTGATGGAAAAATACAGTAATCAGTAACCGATCGAATGAATATTCATCTTCAAATGTCTAATGAAGTCTGATTAACGTCTGTGAAACTGTGAGCACATCAACATTTAATCTGATTAAACACTCGCTGAAAACTGAAAACAAGAGTTTTTCCATCAGTTTGTTTTCTGTCCGTCTGGTTTATTGATCCACCACAAG
>JAQNCA010068566.1:0-10472 GCA_029783725.1 Acanthurus tractus | reverse complement strand
CGCACCTTGCGCGCAGTATTTTGGCACGAAATTGTCAGTGCGCCAAGCTGAATCTGTGGACAACTCCCCCTGGTGCGCTGCCTATCTCGGCGCACCCTGGTCTACCAAATTGCCAAATCGGCTGCGCATGGTGGTGCGGCAGATGAAATTACCACTGCGGAGGGTTCGCCAGGCTTCGCCGCCCTGCGCTGCCTTGAGTTGCGCCGCCAAAATAGAGCCCTGAGAGGTTTCGCTCAACTCACCTCCACTTTTTTGCCACCTCAATCAACAAACTGGCGTCTTTCATAAAGCTTTCCAGCCAGGAGTTCCATGGCATGCATCATCGGTCCTCCTTACCACCACCGGTGTCTATGTTCCAAGGAAGTCTTCTAGGAGGAAGCATAAATCCACTGAGATGCTTCCTAAGAAAATGTACTTCTTCGGGGCCTAAGTGTCATGTAATGGAGGTTTAAACAGCATAGACGGTTTTTATGTGGGATTTTCCAGAAGTGGATGTTTTCTTGCACAGTGTGCAGTGCACTTGAACATTACAGAGTGTGGTGACCGTCACAGCTGAAACGCTTGGAGTGTATAGTGTTGAGCATGTGGATATAAGTTGTCTTTAAGAGCTCACATAGACAGAGCTGTGAGGAAGAAAATGCTGTGCTGTGCTGGGCCAGAAGACAGTAAAATAAAAAAAACATCTGATCTGGAACCATTTTCCAAGGACTTTGAGAATCATTGGGATCCATTTGAAACCTCTTTCCCGTCTCACCCTTTTTATTTTTCCACTGTGATTACCAGGCATGGAGGGTCAAAGCTGGACAGAACTGTGACTAATATACCTCACGTCTGCCAAATAACTCAATGAAGCTAGCCTATCTACAGCAGCACCAGAGCACCAAACACTGCGGAATTGTTGGTAAAACAAAGGACTTTTACAAATGCAAGCTGTCCAAATTTAAAAGTCCCATATTATGCCCTTTTTTGACAGTGGTAATAGGTCTTAGAGGTCAATATCAACATGCCTCTGAAGTTTCTTGTTTAAAACACCACTAGGATCATGTTGAAAGGCATGCCCAAATACTCTTTTTTAGTCTTCTTCTGAACATACTGTTTCTGTACCTGTAGCTTTAAATTCAAATGAGCGGAGGCTGGTCACACCCCTCTCAGGAAGTGCATATGACTTTGGCCACAATCCTTTGCTTACAGTAAGTGCTTAATGTGTGAATAGATGCTCCCGTATACTCATGTAGACATGGTCAGTACCCTTAAAAGCACCAATTCCAGTTCCCAGCCCTACTGAGTGACCATCCAAGTGACCAAGATGGACGAGCTGCTTCTCCTCAACAAATACAATAAGGATTTTGCACGTTCCTCTGCCCTTTGCTTCACTGAAACCTGGCTCAGTGAAGCCGTACCTGACGCCGGACTACACCTGCCGGGCTTCTCTCTCCATCGCGTGGATCGCGTCAAGGAGCTCTCGGGAAAAATGAAGGGCGGTGGAATATGCTTTTATATAAATGAACGTTGGTGCACATCTGTCACAGTCCTGTCTGAACACTGCAGTCCAAATCTGGAATCTTTTATCATTAATTGTAAGCCGTTTTATTCGCCGCAGGAGTTTTCCTCCTTCATTGTGGAGTTTACAACCCCCCCAAGCCAATGTGGGTGAAGCACTGCAAATAATTAAATCACTGAACAATTAAACGGCTTTGAAGCTTAACACCCGGATTCGCTCTTTATTGTCATGGGGGACTTTAACAGAGCAAGATTACATCATGAACTACCAAAATACAAACAGCACATCAGCTGTCCCACCAGAGGCAGCAACACACTGGACCACTGCTACGCAGTTATTAAAGGAGCACACCACTCTGTTCCTTGGGCAGCTTTGGGTCACTCTGACTACTGTTTGCAGATTTTAGCTTCTGCCTGTAAGTGGGGATGAGATGGACCAAAGTTGTGGTTAAAGTGGTTAAGACTGTGAGGAAATGGACCAATGAGGCAAAGCAGGAACTACAGGCCTGCTTTGACTGCACAGACTGGAGAGTCTTTGAAGCTGCCAACGACAACCCGGACGACCTGACAGACACTGTGACATCATATATTAGTTTCTGTGAGGACATGTGTGTTCCGACATTCCGGACTTTCAACAACAACAAGCCATGGTTCACTGCCAGACTCCGTCAGCTCCGCCAGGCCAAGGAGGAGGCTTATAGGAGTGGGGACGAGGTACTGTATAGGCAGGCCAGAAACACTGAATAAGGAGTGGCTAAAAGAAGCCACTCTGAGAAGCTGAAGAACCAGTTTTCAGCTAACGACCCCGGTTCAGTGTGGAGGGGCCTGCAAGGACTTACCAATTAAAGGAGACCCTCCCCCCGAGTCGAGGCAAACAAAGACCTGGCCAACGACCTCAACAATTTTTACTGTAGGTTTGAGAGTGACAACTTCACACCCCTCACCCACCCAAGCCCACCTCTCACCCAGACCGGCACCACCACAACCCCCGCTGTTCACAACCCCTCTGTCACACTCAGAGTGTGTGAAGAGGAGGTGAGCCAGCTGTTCCAGAAACAGAAAATCAGAAAAGCACCAGGCCCAGACAGAGTGTCACCCTCCTGTCTTAAAGCCTATGCTGACCAGCTGGCTCCAATCTTTACCAGGATCTTCAACTGCTCACTGGAGCTGTGTGAAGTCCCCTCCATCTTCAAGTGCTCCACTATCATTCAGGTCCCCAAGAAACCCTCCGTCACAGGACTGAATGACTACAGACTAGTGGCTCTAACGTCTGTGGTCATGAAGTCCTTTGAAAGACTGGTGTTGAGCCATCTGAGGACTGTAACAGGACCCCTGCTGGACCCACTGCAGTTTGCCTACTGTGCAAACAGGTCAGTGGATGATGCTGTCAACCTGGGACTGCACTGCATCCTGCAGCATCTTGACAGCCCATGGAGCTACGCAAGGATCCTGTTTGTGGACTTCAGCTCAGTGTTCAACACCATCATCCCTGAAATCCTCTGCTCCAAACTCTCCCACCTTAATGTGTCTCCTGTCTGTCAGTGGATCAACAGCTTTCTGACAGACAGGAGACAGCAGGTGAGGCTGGGAGACGCCACCTCAACAACCCGGATTATTAGCACTAGCGTCCCCCAGGGGTGTGTCCTGTCCCCACTGCTCTTCTCCCTCTACACCAAGGACTGCACCTCCAAGCACCCAGAAGTCAAACTCCTGAAGTTTGCAGACGACACAACAGTCATCGGCCTGATCCAGGATGGAGACGAGTCTGCATACCGGCAGGAGGTTGAGCGGCTGGTGCTTTGGTGCAGCCAGAACAACCTGGAGCTGAACACGCTCAAAACTGTGGAGATGACAGTGGACTTCAGGAGACAGCCCTTGTCACTTCCCCCCCCTCACTATCAGCAACAGCCCTGTGACAGCCGTCGAGTCCTTCAAGTTCCTTGGAACTACCATCTCTCAGGCACTGAAGTGGGAGATGAACACCCACTGCATCCTAAAAAAAGGCTCAACAGAGGATGTACTTCCTGCGACAGCTGAAAAGACACGGCCTGTCTCAGGAGCTGCTCACCCAGTTCTACACTGCTGTCATTGAGTCTGTCCTGTGCACCTCCATCACCGTGTGGTTCAGAGAAGCCACACAGCAGGACAGAAACAGACTGCAGCGCACAGTTAGAACTGCAGAAAAAATCATTGGAGCCACCCTGCCCTCTATCCAGGAACTGCACTCCTCCAGAACCAGGAAGAGGGCAGGGAACATTATCAAAAACCCCACTCACCCTGGATACAATCTGTTCTCCCTCCTCCCCTCTGGCAGGCGCTACAGAGCCCTGCGCACAAAAACCTCTATATTCAAAAACTGTTTTTTCCCCACTGTCATAACTTTGGTAAACTCATCCATCCTTTGCACTACATTGTGTACTTGCACTGATTGTGTATATATTTATTTTTCTATATTTTTATTTCTCCTGTATAGGTGTACATATTTGATTATTTAGGTTTAGTTATGTTTTGCGTATTGCTTCTCTCCATGCTGTGAGTTGACACCACCTGCCGAAACCAAATTCCTTGTATGTTGTGAACATACTTGGCCAATAAAGCTGATTCTGATTCTGATTCTGATCAATACACACTCTCCAATAGATGCTACCCATATTAGTGGTGGTTCTAACTCTAGGCTAAACCGGCTAAATGTGCAGTTAAGCAGCCTGAACAATTCATTGGGTTTTCAGAGTGGATGAAGACTTATAAGCTTGTTCCTACAGTTAACAACAGAGCAACTAGCGTGCTCTGCCTGCACGTTAAACATCTCTGTTGATCTACTGAAGCCCCTTAGCATGGAGAACAAGTCGACTGTGGGGTGGACACACTCAGATTCGGGGGCAGCACAGAGACTCAGGGGTGAAAGTGTCGACTAGCTGGAAGTGTGGCTAACGTCCCTCTTGACACCACAAAGGGGAGCAAATATGAAAGAGCATATGGGCTCACATTTTCAGAAAGTTGGAGCAAGCAAGACAGGAATGCATTTTTCTCATTTTGAGGGTGTCTGTAAACAGGCTGGGCACACATATTTCCATTGGGAAACTATGAAGCGTGTTAATAATGAGGTGTGTTTTGCATAATATAGGACCTTTAAGTCAGGTCAGAGTTAATGAAAAAAGCCAAAAATGTGTCAATCACAGCACTGGAGGGGTCTTACCATCTTGAAACCAAGGGGAACCAAGTTCTTAATTCAGTGTTGGGTGGTAAAAAAATTACATTGCAAAGAATTTTTAAAAAATATTTAAATATATTTGTCCAAATTTTTTAGTGTCCACAGCCGTGTGCAACCAGATTTCATTGTTCTTAGTGGGGAATGATTTTAACAACATCTATTAACACATTTATTCAATTTCCTTTCTTCAGTTCATTTTTTAAAAATACATTTATTTACTTAATCATTTATTTTTTGACATATCTAATTTTGTTTTTCATTTTATATTAATTGAAAGGTTATGATTTATATGTTAGACATCTGACCCACAGTGGTATTTGATGAAGCAATTTGACTTCTTGAAGACACAGATGCATCTCACATTGGCTCTGCTTTTGCATCACAACATTTTTTACCTGGAAGCATTTGGAATGTACAGCATTTGAGACAAATGGATTACACCATATTTCCTTATGTTCTCCTCATGGTGGGACTTTTCTGGTGTCATCTCATTGATGCCTCAGTTGCTCACCCAAGAATAGCTTGAACTCCAGGTATTGGGCAGTCCTCCTTGAGGGTCGCTGCAAGGCCTGACTGTCTTGTCTGTGTCTGATCCATGTGTTGGTAACAGCCAAATCAATTCAGTGAAGCATTGAAAGGACAGTCCGCCTTCTTGTGCGGCTGGTCATTCAGTAGAGGCTGAGTATTCCTTCGCACTTGTCAACACCCCCCATTTTGTTGTCATATTCCACTAATACTGCTGCTTTTGGTACTTGGACTTGCTGGTTTTTGTTTTTTTTGACCATCTGGAACAGACATCTTGAGGCTCAATCCTGCGGAAAGTGGACGCAAAAGCAGCAGGGTTATTGTCCAACCATTTGGTGATTACATGCCAATACCTTATAGCAGGAAGAGATTACATGCTTTCACAAGAGCCAAGGGGCAACCTCTGGATCATGTAACAGCTGGCCATTAACATAGAGTTTGTCCACAGTGATGACAGCCCATCTTGCCTATCTTCTTTAATAAACTTTTTAGAAACAGGCATATAAAGGCATATCCTTGAAGAACTGATTATTAATTCTGAAGTCCATACTGTAGTGAGCACCACAGGGGCCCTCAGGATACAGTACTGTCTCCTTTTCTGTTCACACTCTATACATCAGACTTCAGACACTGCTCACTGTCTTGCCATCTGCAGAAGTTTTCCAACGACTCTGCCATTGTGGGCTGTGTCAGCAGAGGTCGGGAGGCTTAGTACAAGAGTGTGGTGGAAAGATTTGTAGAGTGGTGTAGACTGAACCACCTGCAACTCAATGTTGCCAAGACGAAAGAGTTGGTTGTGGATTTCAGGAAGCTGAGGACCCCTCCCAAACCAGTCAGCATCATGGGTACAGAGGTGGCCATTGTAGACAGCTACAAGTATCTGGGTGTCCACATAGACAATAAGTTAAACTGGACTAAAAACACACTAAAAACACACTGTATAAAAAAGGCCAGAGCCACCTGTACTTTCTAGGGAGTCTCAGGTCTTTCAGTGTCTGCTGTCAAAGTCAAGTGTCATAGTCTACATGACCTACTAATGGACAACACATCTCCAAATGTTCGCTTTTGTTTTATGTGAAGTTCATGTACTTGGAACCGCTGGTGGACATTGTGCCTCAAGTACAGAACATTTTACCTCAAGTACAGGTGTCCTTTTACAGGTGGTCCATAGAAGCCATTCTTACGTACTGTATATGTGTATGGTTTAGCAGCTGCACTGTGGCCCAGAAAAAGGCTTTCCAACAGGTCATCAACACGGCCCAGAGGATAGTCGGTTGCCCCCTTCCCTCACTGGACGACCCTCACAGTGCTCGCTGTGCTAAAAAATCTCAGAGCATTGTTAAAGACACTTTCCATCCTGGTCACTCCTTGTCTGAACTTTTGCCGTCAGGCAGATGTTACAGGACAATCAAATCAAGAGCAAACAGACTTAAAAACAGTTTTTTTCCGACAGCAATAAATACCCTCAATGCCTTAAGGAATAATCCTTAACACAACACGGTGGAATTGTGCAATAGTAAAGACAGAGTGAATGGTGGCGTGTGTGTTTTTTCCTGTTGATCGGGAAGATTATGTTTGACTGAGTATTTATTTATTAAAGTAGTACCTGGTATTTATTACCGTAGTTGGTATTTTAATGATGCACTGGCTGTTTGGCACTTTTTAAAATTTCATTGTACTTGTTACAATGACAATAAAGGACTATTCTATTCTATTCTATTCTGAACCATGCTGCAGATTTTTTATCAGTCAGTGGTAGCCAGCGTAATTTTCTAAGGTGTTGAAAAAAAAAATTGAACAGACTCAGCAAACTCATTAGGAAAGCTGGTTCTATCCTGGAAGTGGAACTGGAGTCTTCAGCGGTGTCTGAGGTGTCGGAGAAGAGAATGCTGAGGAAACTCCTCAGTATTCTGAACAATGTGTCTCACCCCCTGCATGCCACATTGGAGTCCCATCGGAGCACATACAGCCGTAGACTGAGACTACCAAGGAGCACCACTGAACACTACAGGAGGTCTTTCCTACCAGTGGCCTGCAAATGATGGTTTGCAGGCACCGGCCATCTGATCTTTTCCCTCTAAAGAAATGGTTTTGATGGAGAGTGATGTTGTTCACGGTGTCTGTCAGTCATTTCTGGAGAAACCCTGTGATAGCTACATCATGGTACTTGCTCACTGGCTCAGGAATTCCAGAGAAGACCAGGTTGTCCTGCATACTGCATGCCTGAGTATCACAGACAGGCTCCTTCAACCACTTGTTTGCTAAAATAACAAAAAGTTAAAACACTTGCAGCTCCATTACAACCAAGTAAATTTCATTTGCTGATGAATTGTTGATTTGCTGAGTAATTATTGAAAAAAAGTAAAAAAAAGAATAAAAGCAATTACACTGTCAGGCTTAACTATTGTGTGCTGCTAAATTTTTTCTCCTTTTAGCATTGAATACCACAAAATTAATACACCAGTATTTTACTGCAGTTTGGTAAGTAAGATCTGATCTTAGGAGGACTCAGCCCCCCCCCTTCTTTTACCACACAATGTTTTGTTTTTTATTTTAAGAAAATATGAAATACTTATTTTGGAAAAGAATTCTCTGTATTCCATGTCCAGTTCAGTCAACCTTATTAATTCCACCAGGGGCAACTTGTTTGGAAAGCTTGTCTTGCACACCTTCTAAAACATACAGTGACTTCAAAGTAGATCATGAAGGAGTACTAAAAGGATAAAAATACCACAGAACAAAACAAGAGTTAATAATATAAGATAATTCCAAGTAGTACAATTTAAAAAGCTAAGGGATTAGGAATCAGCCATTAGTGGTCATTCAGGGCCAATCCCATATCGATTATTCATAGTTCCTGGCGCTAATAACTGATATTTGAAACTGATATGCAATTACAGTAAAAATGCCAATCTCTCCTTTTTCAGAAAACTTTATAACTTTTCAGTTTAATACAAACACACAAAGATTAAATGAATCAAAGTTTCAAATATATCAAGTAACAGTAACAAGTTGTGCCAAGCGGTGGCACGCAAAATGAAATTTGTGTAAAGAAATGTCCGAATAAAGCATGTCAAACAAACAGACAATAAATAAATAAGTAAAAAAAAAACAAAAAGAAATATCAATATCACAATAATCAATAGGTAAACAAAAAAGCTGCAGTGTATGCATAATGCCATTTTTGCATTGTTGCACAGATTTATGGGCTATCAAGAATAGCAATATGAAGTCACCCCAGTAAATGGCAACAATGTCCATTTCTTATGGTATCTTTTTTGAGAACCCTGTAAACTATATCTTAAGTTTTCCATCTGTAAACACATCATCACTTCTCTCACCTACTGAATAAAAGAAGGGGGTTGCGCATCTTTCCATTTCAAAAGTATCAACCTTCGGGCCAAAAGGTATGAAAAGGCAACTGGATTTGCCTGATGTGAAGTTATGCCATGTTGGTTTGGGAGAACACCAAACACCGCCGTTATTGGGTCGTTAAATCTATTTTTTTCTTGCACACATAGGTGAAGACTTCAAAAATTGAATTCCAGAACTTGCTCAAGGCCCTACAGATCCAAAACATAGAGAGACTGTTTGCATCTCGGACATCCATCATCAGAAGTGATATATATACTTGCCAATTTAGCTTTGGTTAAATAAGAATGATGAAAGACCTTGAACTGTATTAAACAGTGCCGTATGCAAATGGATGTTGAGTAAATGCGGCTGAAACTAAGTTCCCACACATCATCTGAGATTTGCAAGTTTGAGTCTAGTTCCCATACATCTTTAAGTTTGGCCAGCCGTTCGGGTCTTATATGATTTAATAAGTTGTATATTTGAGAGATTTGTCCTCTGGCAATAGGTCGAGAGTGCAAACAATCCTCAAGAGGACAAAAGGGTCGTAGGGTTGGATAAGTAGTGAAGTACTTTACTGCAACGCTACGGGCCTGTAAGTACCTCAAAAAAAGTGAAATTTGGGTCAAAATTTTTAGTTAACATTTTGAAAGACAAAAATGACCCTTTAATGAACAAATCAGAGAAAAATACAATTCCCTTATTATACCAAGTTTTTAGGGTTTTTAAAACTTACATTACCAGTGATTGGTAAGGCAGAGCACATAATTGCAATAGGGGATGCAGGGAGGCTATAGTTTAGTTCCATAGCGGATCAAAGTGGGCCAGTGCCTTCTTTAAACATACCCTAAATCAAGTGGAAAGTTTCACAATGTTGGCGGACCAGTAGTAATACATGAAATTTGGTAGGGCTAATCCCCCCTCAGATTTGGATTGATTTACAAATTCTTGGGACTTTCTTATTCCAAATTAAGGAAGCTATGATTTCATCTGTTGTTAAAAAATGTTTTAGGAAGGAAAAGGGGTATCATTTGGAAGAAATACATGAATCTGGGCAAAACAACCATTTTAATTGTGTTAACAAATCCAGCTGGAGAAACACGTAACATTGACCAGCATGCCAAATCTGACTTGGTTTTGTCAAGAAGGGGGGTAAAGTTTTGTTTAAAAAGGTCTCTGAAAGTATTGGAAATTTGGACCCCCAGATAGGTAAAAGAAAAACGCACCATTTTGAATGGGAAGTTTGAATAGTCTGCATCTTTGGCGAATTGGTTGATGGGAAAAAGTATATTTTTACCCAGATTCAATCTGTATCCAGATAGATGTCCAAAGCACCCAAGATGTTCCAATGCTCTATGAATGGACGTCTCCGGATCTGTAATATACAAAAGGAGGTCATCCGCATACAGGGATAGCATGTGAGTAGTATTATTGGCGGATCCCCTTAACCTCTGTATCTGCTCTCAGTGCCACTGCTAGGGACTCTATTGCAAAATCTAACAGTAAGGGACTTAAAAAGCACCCCAATGAGTACCTCTATGTAATGAAAAATAATCTGAAGTAGTATTATTAGTGCGAAAAGAGGACATTGGGAATGAGTACAGGATCTTAATCCATGATGTGAAGTTGGAGCCGAAGCCAAATTTGTTCAAGACAGAAAACAAATAAGACCATTCAACACAATCAAAAGCCTTTTCGTCATCGAGTGAAACTATTCACTCAGGGTGATCGACTGAATGGTCAGACTATAAAACATTGAACAAGCGTCGAGCATTGAAATATGATTAGGGGTTAACTAGGGGTGAGAATCTTTTACTATCTCACGATTCAATTCGATTCCGATTTTTGGGGCCACGATTCGATTTAAAATCGATTTTCGATT
>JAQNCA010068564.1:0-10474 GCA_029783725.1 Acanthurus tractus | reverse complement strand
ATAATAATAATAATAATAATAATAATAATAATAATAATAATAATAATAATAATAATAATAATAATAATAATAACAACTAATGGAGATATTTGCATGATGATCATAGTAGAAAGTGCAGTTATGCTCAGTAGTCCAAGAACACTCATTCACTAGAATCTGGGAGGTGAGAAAGCAGAAAAGACTCTGGGAAAGGGGGCAACTTAGTAACAAGCATTAGCAGAATGTAAATGCAAGGCATGTGGAGAGAGGCATGAGGAGAGAAAAAGAAAAAGGGAGGACAAGATGAGGTGGAGAGAAAAACTCCACAAAAGAGAGTGTGTCTTGGAAGCCCCCCAGCAACCTAATCCTATATTGCAGCATAACTAAGGGCTGAGCTAAGGCAAATCTGAGACAACCCTTACTATATGCTTTTTCAAAAAGAAATCTCTTAAGTCTATCTTGAAGAGTCAAAAAAGCAAGTCAACTGGACTGTGTTAAGTTTTTGGGAAGACGTTTCACTTCTCATCCAAGAAGCTTCTTCAGTTCCAACTTTTTTGACTCTTCAAGATAAACATGACCTGGATGAATGAGAATCTACACAGATCTCTTAATCTACTCTTAAATGTGGAGATGGTGTCAACCTCCCATACTATTGCTGGAATCTGGTTCCACAGGACAGGGACTGGATATGGCTCTCATTTTGCTCTTGGAAAACTTTTGGAACCCACAAGTAAATCTGTATCCTGAGACTTCAGAGTTCTAGCTGGACAACAGGGTACGATAAGCACCCTAAGATATGACGATGCCAGACCATTAAGAGCTTTGCAGGTAAGGAGAAGGATTTTGAATTCTATTCTGGATCTCAAAGATAGCCAGTGCAAGGAAGCTTTCATTGGAAAACTCATTTGAGTTCTTCTCAGCACATGCGCTTCCACATTCTGAATCAACTGAAGATTATTCAAGACTTATTAGGGCAGCCTGATAATAAGGATGTTTTAAGTCTAGTCTAGAAGTAACAAGTGTATAAGTGTATAATTAGTGTATCTGCATCTGGATGGATCTGATTTTTGCAATGTTACAAAGATGTAAAAGGACAGTTTTAGAAAGCTGTTGGGAGTTAATGGACATGTCCTGGTTACAAATAACCCCAAGATTTCTTACAGTAGATATGGATGCTAGAGTAAAACCATCTAAATCAATTATATCATTAGATAATGTGTTTCTATGTTGTGAAGGGCAAAGTACCATAACTTCCATTACCATAACCATGTCTGAGTTCAATAGAAGAAAATTACGGCTCATCCAAGTCTTCACATAGCTAAGACACTCTTGAAGCTTAGTCAACTGATCACTTTCATCTGGTTTTAGATGCAGAGATCATCTGCCTAAAAATGGAAATTGTTTGAATGCTGTCTTATAATGTTGCCTGAGGGAAGCATATATAAGGTGGCTAGAACTGGCCCAAGCACTGAACCTTGTGGAACTCCATGGCTAACTCTAGCAAATATGGAGGATTTGTCGTTAACATATATACACTGAAAGCTATCTGATAAATGAGACTTAAACCAGCTTACTGATGTTCCTTCAATACCAATTGAATATTCTAGTCAAATGCAGCAAAACTAAGATCTTGCACGACAGGCACAGAGACCAGTCTTTTGTCTAATGCTAAAAGGGAGGCATTAGTTACTTTCACCAATGCAGTCTCTGTGCTATGTTGTATTTTAAAACCTGGCTGAAATTTCTCATATAAGCTGTGGCTATGCAGAAAGTCAAATAGCCGATTGGTGACAGCTTTCTCGAGAACCTTGGAGAGAAAAGGAAGATTAGATTTAGGTCTGTAGTTGGCTAAGACTTTAGGAGAGTTGGCTTTTGTAAGCAAAGGTTTGATCACAGGAACTTTAAATGACTAGGACACATACCCTGCTGGCAAAGAGATTTATCATGTCTGGTAGAGAATGGCCAGCTGCAGGCAAAGCTTCTTTGATTAACCTAGTTGGGATGGGGTCAAGGAGACAGGTTAATAGTTTGGATGAAAAGATTGTTGATGTAAACTGAAAAGGTTGATGGAAGAAAAGCAGTCTAAATATACATCTTTATAGCTGTCTCTGAGGTCTCCTTGTTTAAGGATAAAATGGTAACAGCGGAGGTTGAGAGTTGACAGATTTTGTCCCTAATCATTGTGATTTTGCCCCTAAAGAAGCTCACAAACTCACTACTACTGAGAGGAGGATGAATACAGCGCTGTCACTCTCTGTCAGTCTGGCTACAGCACTGAAAAGGAACCCTGCATTATTCTCGTTATTCTCCATAGGTGATGAGTAGTAGGTTGCTCTAGCAAAGCAGAGGACATTCCAGTATGTTTTAAGACTATCCTACCAAGCTAACAAGATTCTTCCAGATATGTGGCATGGCACGTCCTTTCAAGTTTTCTGGACACCTGTTTTAACTAATGGGTTTGGGGATTATACCATGGAGCTTGCTTCCTATGTTTTATAATCTTTTTTAGAGAAGCAATTGAGCAAGGCATTATATGTAATGATCCTGTAGCACTGTCAACCAAATCATCAATTTGGAAGGGCTAAAGTTCACGTAGGAGTCTTCCGTTAAATATTAAAGCCCGGCACTGAATTAAAGAAAAAGGGGAGAGGCCCAAAAGTTAATATACCTCAGTCCATGGGTATCTGCAAGACAAGACAGCACAAAGGCTCCGGGGAAGATGGCAAGTTTGAAAAAGACATGAATTGAGCATGGATGCAGAACATATAGGGAGAGATGAAAGAGAGTAGCTCATTGTTTCATTGTAGTCCCCCAGCAGCCTAAGCCTGTTTAGCAGCATAACTAGGGGCTGGTCCAAGGCGAGCCTGAGCCAGCCCTAACTACAAGCTTTATCAAAAAGGAAGGTTTTAAGCCTACTCTTAAATGTGGGGAGGGTGTCTGCCTCCCGGACTGAAATTGGAAGATTGTTTCACAGGAGAGGAGCTTGATTACTGAAGGCTCTGGCTCCCAATCTACTTTTAGAAATTTTAGGAACCACCAGTGGGTCTGCGTCCTGAGACCTTAATGGTCTAGTCAGATAGTAGAGTACTACGAGCTCTTTCAGATTAGATGGTGCCTGGTCGTTAAGCACTTTGTAGGTAGGAAGAAGGATTTTGAATTCTATTCTAGATTTTACTGGTAGCCAGTGCAGAGCAGCTAGTACTGGAGTAATATGATTTCTTATCCCAGTTCTTGTCAGTACACGTGCAGCGGCATTTTGGATCATTTGCAGACCTTTCAAAGACTTTATGGTGCAGCCCGATAGTAAAGAGTTGCAGTAGTTTAGTCCAGAAGTAACAAATGCATGGACTAATTTTTCTGCATCTTTTTGAGATAGTATATGCCTAATTTTTGCTATGCTACGGTGATGAAAGAAGGCAGTCTTGAGATTTTTTTAATATTAGAGTTAAAGGACATATCCTGATCAAAAGTAACCCCCAGATTTCTAACGGTGGTAACGGCGGCTAAGATAAAACCCTCTGGAGTAGCTATGTTATGGGATAGTCTGATCCGATATTGTTTAGGGCCAAGTACCATAACTTCGGTCTTATCTGAGTTTAGTAGTAGAAAATACAGGATTAGGAAAGTATAGGATTCGTCATCTCTTTCCAATTCTAAGGATGGTTGCTTTAACTTTTGTGTTTCAGTGTTGTACCACGGAGCTAGTTTCTTTTGTTTTATTAGCTTTATTTCAGAGGAGCAATAGAATCGAGCGTCATACGCAAGGAACCTGCAGCACTATCAACCATATCATCAATTTGGGAGGAACTGAGAGGAGCATGGGAGTCATCATTGGTGTTAAGGTGTGACACTGAATTTAGGGCCAGAGAAATCGTTTCCTTAAATTTAGTTACAGCACTTTCAGATAGGCATCTAGCATAATAACTTTTGACGACTGGTATGTAATCCAATAAGAAGAATTCAAATGTTATTAAGAAATGGTCTGATAAAACAGGATTCTTTGGATATACTATCGGGTGTTCAATTTCAATGCCATAAGTCAGAACAAGGTCAAGGGTGTGATTAAGACAGTGTGTGGGTTTGTTTACAGTCTGACTGAAGCCAACTGAGTCCAATAATGATATTAAGGCATTGCTAAAGGCCGTCACTATCAACGTCCACATGAATATTGCAATAATAACCTTGTCTGTTTTATGGAGTAAACTTGATAAAAACTCAGAGAACTCTGACAAAGGCTATTATGAGCTTTGTAGATTCACATAAAACAGTGTTTGTGATGGGTCATACTCTTCATAGTCAGCTTGTTTTATGTCAAAGCTCTAATGTCCAAATCGGGAAACCCTCTTTTGATTTACTGAGTTTGTAACAAGGCAGCTGAATTGCCTTTGGTAGGTTTAGTGAGCTAGATGTTGACCTTGCCTCATAGTGTTAGCCCCAGGTATGAGACATTAAGACGCTCAGAGGGGAAAGGCTGACCAGGCAATAGACCCACCTTAGCAGCAAAAGAGAGAACAACACAGGAAATGATGTGTATTTAAAGCTCCACATTAAAAACGGTAACCAGCAATATTCTGGTGAACATTTAACGGCATACATAAGTTACATTTGCTTATTACATTATTTGTTAGTTAGCCAGTTAGCTTTTCATGTTTACGGATGGGAAAAAAACTTGCACTACTTTATTCAATAGGAAATCCACAACTTAAAAAAAAAAAAAAATTATGGCCATGTCCTGGGGCATCCATGGTACTGGCTGCTTGGTTATGGATTTTGCAGTCCAAATAACACAGAGATTTGGGGCTACACTCAAACCTGGGGCACAATTCCTTATATTTGAAGCCTTAAACCCTGGGCTACAGGGATGCCTCATGTGAGTCCTTTTTTTAAGGAAAAAGAGATAATGTGATTATTTGCTTCTTTCTAGTCTCTATAGATGTAAGCACAGTAGGGAAATATCATAGCAACTTTTGACTTTTGACAGAAAACAAGTAGTCACAAAATGTAAGCCTTCCCAATGAAATGGATGGTCTTCTCTCTAGTTTTTGCCTATTGCCTTAAAGCAACAAAAAGTTCCTTTGTGGACTGAGCAAAAAAAAAAAATCATGTCTGCACAACTTAATGAAACTAAATAAAGTTCATTTAAAAATGCCATGGGCCTTCATTAATGCAATGCTACACTTCTAAAAACATCATGAATGACTAATTGATCTCTATCTTTATGCTTCCCAAACTTCATTCAGTATTGTGATGCCTGAAATATTATGTATTTTACTGTGATTAGATGTGTTTACAGTGAGATAATGAGTACATAGTGTATTTGTTGTTGTAAACAGTACTATTGCTACTGTAGAAACAACACATAGCTATTTTTTAAAAGAAATCACTATTAATTGATTTAACTTATGTTCTTATAGATTGTGTTCTAGCAGGTTTTAGTTTACATGGTGCTTTTGGTGTGCCACATATGATACAGTGTTTTTCAACATTTTAGTAAAAGTACTACGTTTGCTCTACTTACATTTTTGTATAAATTTAATTTTAAAACATGGAGAACAAAAAATATATGAAAAATACGCATAATAAATTTACTGATTTACCTCTCATTATATATTCCATTCTGTCAATCAATGATAATTGTTTGAACTGCATTTTATAGGATTTCAGAGAAAGAGACTTTTACATTTAACTGCGTTTTTACAGTTGCCAAAGTGTCTAATGTCATTTATTATTATTATTTTATTTACAACTTCATTATTTACACCTTAAATTTTGTCATTGCTTTAATTCAGACAGCTCACCTAAATTGTAACTTCTGTGAGTAGGTGAACCATTAAAAAGATAATTCCAACCACAGAACTGCAACAGGAGCTTTAACTGGCCAGCTGCTTTGTGTTAGTCAGGAGTTTGGCCAATCAGAGCTCCTATTGTTGCACTGTGGGTCAGTGGTCAGTGATTGACTTGTACGATTAAACCAATTAAAGCAAAATTTCTTTAGTTAACTCTTATTTCAGAAATATCAACCATAATATTATGACTCTGTTTCTGTTTGCCTTTAGGTCAGGTTCTTTATATCGAACAGGCCTGTACAATGACCTGCAGCAGTGTGTGATGTTTTAAAGGGATATTTCTGCAAAATTTTGGAGGATGATAAAGGATGCAGTTTGGCAGAAAAACACAAACTCTGTGAACCCGGTCAGAGGATTAAAGAGCCTGGTAAGAAAACTTATTTTACATTCACACTCATGTTCTGATTTTGTTGTGAGTTTATTTGGTCGGTGTTCTGGTTTTCTTCTGGTTTTGATCATGTTCAAGGATTTACATATTTAAATTAGGACAACAAAAACCTTGATGTTCATCTCCATGTTAACAAGATACTGACAGTATAAAGGTTTCTGAGCCTTTATGGCAGTTCAGGTTCAGTTCTTTGACTCCTCCAATACAGTTTTGTCATTTCTGTTCCAGTTTGATTTATGCTGGCCTGGATTCTGTAAAATTTATCGCACAGCTGGAATGAATGTCTCTGTGTGGTTATTCGGTGTCTAACCTGGCAGAATAGTGTTAGATACTGACTTTTAGCTTGTAGCCTTTTACTTACAAGAAGTGTCATCATATCTTTTGTGTTAATGACTGACTTGAGGTAAAGCTACACTGGAACACATGATCTTCAAATTAAATATTTCAGCACTTTTCTAGGTAATTGATGACTTGATGTTTGCATGCAAAGCACATGAGATGAATAATTCAAAAACTTGTGCTTTTATTTATCAAGGCATGGTAAGCCTCCCTGAAATTGTAATATAAGTAATCTTTGGGTTTAAATTGTTCATATGACAAAAAAAGAGCTTGAGAATAATACATTTATGAACAAGAACTCCGGGGAGAGACTGTGATGAGGCTGCTCTACTTCTGCAAAGTAGAAATGATGATGACATGTTGTAGTTTAAGAAAGTTGTGGTTTCTAGTTTAAAACTGTTGAAAACATTTATATGTATACTCCTGATCCAGGTGATAAATGCTGAAATATGATGCTAATATCAACACATTTGTTAAATCTCTTCAGTCTATTGGCATAACAGGCTGTTCAGAAATATTGACAGTCATTTAAAAGAGTTGCTAATTGGAGTCAGTTGTGTGAAATGATTCAAGTCAAAGCTGTCAACTACATTATACTTTACTGCCACAGTCTAAAAATGCACAATGCTGTGCTTCAAGAAGTGACATTTCAAAGCTGCTCTGCAGCAAAACACCATGTAATCTTATCCTCTTTCTGTCCAGCTCTGTGTTTTCTTCTCCCTCTGTTAACTTCTGTGCCTTGCAAGAGGAGGGAAAAAAAATGTTATTTCTCTACAGTCTTAGGACAAAACGCTTCAAAAACCCTAGTACCTGCAGTGGAAATGTGGTTTAAATGTTTAATCAGATTAAGAGCTAAGTTGTTTGCAAAATAATCGTTCTGGTTTTATCAAACTGAGCTTGCAGTGCACTCCTGTGTCATAAACACCTTTCAGTGTCTATGATTATTATTTTTTCTTAGGTTTTTGTAAATTTAATTAGAGTGTGGTCTAGACCTACTCTTTATGTAAAGTGGTTTTAACACAACTTCTATTGTGATTTGGCACTTTATAAATAACAACGACCAGACTTACTGTGTATGTGCATACATAGCAAACATTAAAGCAAATTTCACTATGGAATGATATACATTCTTAAAATAACTTCATATGAAGTTCATGTTTTGTTAAATAAATAAATTAAATTTCCTTGTCACTTTCTAAATTCTTTTACTCCTTATCATGTACAAATGTAAATATTTTGGCCATTCATGGTTAAATTTTGTTAGTTTGAATCTTGGGAAGAAATCAGATTTTTTTTTTAGATTTTAAGCTAAAAAAGTTTAGGAACCCCTGGTCTAATAGAATAATGTAAAGAAGTGATTACTTTTTTAATCAAGGAGGTTAAGGTTGAACTGCAACACAGCTATGTACTGCAAAAACGCTTCTGGCTATTTGCCATCTGCACTTCAACTTAGGATCAGAGGGGGAAATTGTAAATGTGTTTTAAAATAAAGAAGGGTAATGTTTTGGTAAAATGTATTTTAAATACATATTTCTTTTGTTAGTTGATTTTTGCTAGGTTAAAGTAAAATGTTTTATAAAATAGTGTTAAGAGCTTTTAATTTTAGTATTTAAAAAAATAACTTCCTGTCTTTTTTTTTAGCTGAGGTTTTCTTTTAAATAACTTAGCAAATAACCTTTTTCAGACAAAGGTAAATATTTAAATACCATAAAATACTGAATCAGATATTGCATGCTGTGTAAAGCTAAGACACTAAGACACAAAGACACTAATATAGGCAGAAAATTTAGCAAACCAAAATGCTGCAAAACATGCTAATGTCTGGTCTTACTTGGTGGAAATGTGTCACCAGTCTCTTGTTTTGTTGGTGAGATGGAAAGCTAAAATTTAGGAAACTAAAACCGAAATGTAAAAAATTTTTTGTAATTAGTAGCAACATATTTAAAAGGGAAACACTTGTGATGTTGGGCAGTACACAAAGACGAACACTTTAATTGTGGTTGTTGGTTTACAAAACACAGCCTGTGGTTGGCTTTATACAGTGTGAGGGCAAAAGCTTGAGTGCAGGAAATCTGTGCAGGCAAAAATATATCTGAGTGCAAGCATACAGTTTGAAGCAGACACAGAGCAAATTAAGTGCAAGTGCAAGAAGATGCTATTTGAGTGTAAATGTAGGGGTTCTGAGTGGAAAATATCACAAAATCTAAACATGAAATCAACAAAATTGTGTTCCCAAAACTGATCCCATGCTCTCGAAAAAAGAAAGGAAAAAAGCTCCATGAATGTCCTGTTAAACTTAAAGAACAAGTGACTGTTCACTCAGTCAGTCGTAGTTGCTTTGACTGACAGATCCACTCCTTGATTTCCAGCGTTCAATCTGAAAAACAGACACATTAGCTGCTTCAAAAAGTAGGATGGGGAAATCAGAGGAGCGCATCCTTTCAGTTAAGGTGTGGATTAAATTGGGAATCAGAATACCTTAAATGTGACAGTATTTTAGTAAAACAAAACCAAACAAACAAAAAAAAATCCAAGAAAATTTTGACACTTGAAGCACCTTGCATTTTGATGAAATATGTTTTCTTATGACAAAATTTATTATAAAAAAATTTTGTTATCTATTTGCATTTAAAGAACTTTTTAATGTATTTGAGCCCATCTTTGGAATTGTTTAGAAACTGAGTTTTGGCACTAATCTTGGGTAATAAACTTGAAACTGAGGTGGGATCTTCTGTATAGCGGCATTAAAAATGTTTGAAGTACCCATGATTTCGAATTTTTTAGCTTCTCTGTAGCAACATCCATATTTGAGGTATTGCTTTCCACCATGAGCTCACTCATTTTGCCAATATTGAGCTTCAGGTGTCTGTTGTTGCACAATGTGATGAAGCTCTCCATCAGTCTTCTGTAATCAGCCGCCTCTGTAAAAATTGTTTGAAAGTAATGGCTGTATCTGGAAATTATTTACTTAAATTGTACATTGATATGTAGTGATGAGTTCCATTCAAGTAAAAAACACGTAATTCCTTTATGTAACTATTTATTAAACTTCACTATTTTAATGAGTCTGTGTAGACATGGATGTAGACTGCACCTTCACTGGCTCCTAGATCGGTAAAACCACAAGTTGGCAATTCTAGTTGGTTTACAGTTTTGTGTTCTGATACTCAGGGTGCTCAGACTTTAGTATAACAGAAACATGTTTCCTATGTGCACTTGGGGAAAAAATCCTATCTAACCTATCATAGGACAGGAAGTTAGCATCAGAACTGTCTTAACAGACAAAGTATATAATCTCTCACTTATAAAATAACTTTCAAAAATGGTAGCACCACTGTTGTGTCTGAATGGCAGTGGCCATGGAGAACAACATGTTTTTAATTTGCTTATTAAGTACAAATATTAACCCTTAAAAGATTATATATAAATTGTTCAAACTAATTTTTCATTGTATCTGTGAATGTTCTCATTCATCCAGGTCATAGTTATTCTAGGAAAATAAATCGAAGTCACTGGACTCAGTAGTATGTCTGTGAAGACGTTTCGCCTCTAATCCAAGGGGCTTTCATTGTAGAAAATATGGTCTAACCCTCCACCAACCTTGCTGATTTCTTTATGACACAGTCTTGATGTAAGTTGAACCAACAGTTAAACACAGGTGCTTAGGTTAGAAAGTGACATCTACAACAAGATATACTGTGTTAATAACAATTTGGAAAGAATATTTGTTTGTTTGCATTTTTAAGTCAAAGTTTCATAACACTAAGAAAGGTTTGAATGAAACTTTTTCCACAGACTCTCATGAATCTCTCTTTTTCATGTTGTCTCTAGGTGCAGAAATGCTTGAAATTGAGAGAATGTGTGTGTGTGTGTGTGTGTGTGTGTGTGTGTTGGGGGGGGGGGTACCACTTTTGTAACATTA
>JAQNCA010068563.1:0-10476 GCA_029783725.1 Acanthurus tractus | reverse complement strand
GAGGAGACAAGTGGACTAAAGTAAGAACTAAAGTTAGGGACAGATCCATGAACCATAGACCTGTCGTCTGATTTATTTGAGGTTAGCCTCTTGAGATGCTACATCTCATTTTCAGGAGGGTCCTCATGTCTGAATGTCCCAGGATGTACTGTAGTCTATTGGCAAGATGATAATTATAAAAAATTGGTAGCTCCAAGCCACCATGTTCTTTGGCCTTTTGTAAAGTTTTTAAACTTTAATCAAGAATGTCAGACAGCCTGAGATATTGATGCCTAGATATCGGATGTTTCCAGATTGTGGCAGAATGGTATACAAGCTATGGAAGTCAGAGTTTTTAAGGTAGGACACTTGATTTGTTTCAATTAATAGAGAAGTCTGAAATAGATGAGAAATTGTCTATCGGCACTATTGTCCCTGTAAGAGAAGCTTGTGCATTTTGAGTAGAGTAATACATCATCAGCATACAGACTTATCTTATGGTGCACATTTGCTGTTAGAATCCCTTTAATATAGTTGTTTTGTCAATTAGCAGCTGCAAGTGGCTCAATACATATGGCAAAAAGGGACAGAGAGTGGACAACCGTGCCTGGCGCTCCATAGGAGATTAACGATCTGAAAAGTTCTATCATTTGGTTAGCTGTATAATACTTTGATCCAGTAAAGAAAATTATCTCCAAATCAGAATTTTTGTAATGTTACAAAGAGAAATGTCTAGTCTATCCTTTAAAGGGCTTTTTCTGCATCTAATGAGATAATCATTGCTTTGCCTTTTTTTAGATCATTACAGTGGTCTATCACATTCGTTAGTCTGTGTGTTATTAGTACACGTTTTGGTGAGGATGTATAAATGTGAGATGTCGTTTTTTCAGTTCTACACTATACAGATTATTTTAAGATCTGCATTTATAAGGGATGTCGAATTTTAGCGAGATCACAATCAGAATCAGAATCACCTTTATTGGCCAAGTATGTTCACAACACACAAGAAATTTGGTTTCGGCAGGTGGTGTCAACTCACAGCATGGAGAGAAGCAATATGCAAAACAAATCTAAACATAAATAAGATGGGAGTTCATGGTCTTTATCTGGTTTAAGAAGAGGGCTAATGTTTAAAAAGAGTGGGCCCACGCCTCCGTCCCTCCCACCGGCGCAAGTGGAAAGGAGGGAGGAGAGAAGGCCTGAGCAGGTTTAACACAGCCGAATGTAATCTTCACCAATCAAATGAACGCCTATCAGGGCAGAATTGTGACAGAATGACAGAAATCGCCAGGATGAATGAGGCATGAGCAGACCCAGGGGAATTAACATACACATGTGTCACCAGGCAATTTGAGTCACAGATCACCTGGACATTAATGGAGTGTACTCCCTTACGGTTCACATCAGTCATGGCTCGGGTATTTGGTGCGCGCAACTGCACATGTACACGAACTGACAGTTGGGTTGGTGTGCTGGAAAGACCTGGTGGCGGAGATGGTCAGAACCGCTGTCACCTTTACAGCACCTTTGCAGAGAGCATAGGGGCCACGGGGCTGCGCATCAGAGGCCACGATGCGCGTCACCGTGTGGATCACCTCGCTAGACAGATGTAATCTGTTTCTGTGTCTTGACTAGGAGTACAAAATTAAGTGACAATAACATTAAACACAGCTGCAGGCTAATCCAGGCATCATACTTGTGATCCTCCTGCATTCCTGCTCTTTTATCGCCAAATAGGAGAACCTTTGGTAATATATATTCTCTCCCAGTATCTTCTCCTCATCCTCCTTGCAATAATGTAACCCATCTCTTTCGATCATGTTAAGAATAAAGATTAAAACAGAGAAATATGGGCAATCACAGGTAAATCCTTAAGACACCGACTGACTTACATTTATTCAGCGAGCGTCTCTCTTTTTTTTCCTTTTCTTTAATTTCATTAGATGAGCAAAGCCGAATATATACTCCGTATCGGATGCCATGGCTGTTTGTGGTTGCCAAATTACCACTACGCCTGGTGCGCTTTGCTTGCGCCGAGAATAGACCAGGTTGGAGCTGGCGAGCTTTCAGCGCACCTTCCACGCAGTATTTTGGCACGAAATTGTCAGTGCGCCAAGCTGAATCTGTGGACAACTCCCCCTGGTGCGCCACCACGCCCATCTCGGTGCAGCCGGTCTACCAAATTACCAAATTGGCTGCGCACGGATGAAATTACCACTGCGCAGGGTTTGCCACGCTTCGCCGCCCTGCGCTGCACCGCGAAATTAGAGCCCTTTGTGTTGGGAGGAAGCGTGGAGGTTTCTTAAATTTTAGTAAACACTTTGTAGAATATTGGTGCCAGAATTCTTAGTTAAGTTACTGGATGTGCCTCCAGTCTTACGTGTGTGAAATTTGTAACTAACTTGATGATAACCAGGCCTAGACGTAAAGCTCATGAACACATTCAATAAAGTCATTGCAACAATGAAACATGTGAATAATTCTCTGCTTAGCTGTGCTGTCTTATGCTAGGTTATGCCCAGTTACGTTACCCAGTCTTTGAAGGAAAAGGTGTCTTTTTTCGGTGCGTTGTTGTGTTAAGTCCATGAAGCTGCAGGCTTGTGACGACGTTTAGTCCCATAAGCTGCAGGTTGTGAGGCTTCCTGATGGGTTACAGGCTGGTCTGGCCTTCTGAACACTGGGTCTTTGAAGATCACTGGTTGTTCCTTTGTTCAGTAAGTTCGCGGCTCTTGACTAACTTTAGTTGTGACTACTGTCGCTTGTAAATCTCAGCTGGCAGACCTTGTGTCCTAGCTGCTGGTGCTGACTTAACTTGCTGACTCCTGGTTGATCCTTTGGCAGGCTCTTGTGTCGCTGCTCTTTGTGAGTAGGAGTGCAGCAGCAATCTGCATTTAGCAGGACTACTGGAGAAGTTGTCTGAATCCTCGGCCCTGTAGGGCTTCTGAGGAGGAGAGAGCTGATCTTCTCTGGAGAGGAGGCAAGAAGAGAGAGGGGCAAGAGAAGAGACAGATGCAGGGGCAGAGGTGGTTTTTATAGTCTGTGATCACACCTTGTTGTGAAATCTGGGGGACTCTGGGAAGTTGAGTTTACTGCCCTTTATCTGAGTCAGATCTGTTCAGATCACCCACTGAGGTGTGGTCTGCAAAGCATTTCTTTGTTCTAGTCACATGGTGAGATCCCAACAGTTTTCTAATTCTGTTTGGAGTGCTTTCCCTTTTTTTCTTGTATGATGAATAGGAAATTATTTTACCTCGCATGCCTGCTTTTCAACCTTCCAAAGAACACAGGGAGAGATGTCAGGTTGGTCATTTGTGAGACAGATTATTGTTCACTCTTTTTCATCTGTCTAACTGGCAGGGCTACTACCTTTTTTGTGACTATCAAAGTGGCTGGCGTGTGGTCACTGACGCTGATAGGTGAATCTGTGAATCAGAGATATCCATTATTATGGGTCGACAATGTTTCACAAGCATAGTCAGGGAAGACTTTGAATAAGAAGCTACTTGTCTGCCTGTCTGATTGTTTGTTCTTGTTTCTCAGGCTTGCCCACTCTCTCTCAAACACATTTATCGACTCCTTTACAATGAGAACTGTATTGAATTATTTTGTCAAGCGTCCCAAATGTTGTTAAAATTTTAACGTTGTAAAATGAGTTGAATAAGAATTTTATTTAAAAAAAGGATTGGAATAGGCTACTCGCAATAATGCCCTAATTGAGCTGGGTATTTTTATTTTTCTTAACAAAGTATAGATGTTAAAGTGTGTAAGGTGCTTATGGAAAAGGGATTTTTTAAACTAATTTTACCTGTTAAAACTTTCTTTTGTTAGTATTGACATAAGATGCATGCACATTTAATTTCTCTGTGAAACTGGAAAGGTGAGGTCCAGCATTTTTCATTGTGGGCATAGAGTAAGATGACTGCCTATCATTTTTTTTTTCACCTTGGTTTACGTAGTGGTGTAAGACGGTATAAGTATACCGACACTAAATTGCCAAAGGTGTCATAAAAACATGTGTTTGATACATTGACTGTATATTGATAGGCTTCCCAAATTTACGTTTTTCCATAAAGTTTTATTCTGGTAGCCTATAGGCGGAAGTGTTTTTCTTGTTGCTGCCGGTGAAACACAGAGGACTTGACAGAGGTGCTGGGGAGCCCCAGCATGGGATGAGTGGTTGGAATACACTGAGAGGTAGGAGTGAACAGCTGGATACTGGATTTTAACAGAGACACGTTACACCGGTTTACGAGTAAGTCTACTGTATACTATGAGTAGGAGTGCAGAATCTTCCGTCTGGCCTGCCGTTATTTAACGCTCCACCTACGTTCCAAAGCTGATCAGCTTCTGTCTCCACCGGTCCTTGTGTTCGCAGGATGCGAAGAGCCCGTGCTGCTCTATGTACTGTAAAGACATCCATCAGCTGCTGCTCTGCTTTTAGATGTCAGGAGCTTCATCTTCAACGGGGAAATAAGATTAGTCAGGAATGTACAGAGAAATGGGAACAACAAGTCGATGTGCAAGGCAGACATCATACGGAGTCCCATCCATCCATCTTCAGTGTAATCTGAAACAACAGTAAACGTCGGCTGAATCATTTCTCCTGATGAGTTTGCACAGAAGCATCTGGAACGTTGATGTTCTGTTGTTGGGCCTTCAACAACAAGGGTAATGTAAGTAGCTACTGATGGGCACTCAAAGCTGGGATCAGATAATTTGCTGCTGCTATCACTTTGTTTAGGGTGCATCTGTTAAGGGGACATAGCCTCCAACACAGCTCGATATTAATAATATCCATATGTGTTTCAAGATTAGGCTATATGTACTGCGCCTACATTGTTATTATTTTGAACAGTGATCAAATATCATTGTATATTGATGTGCGTCAATAGAAATGAGGTTATGTTTAACTTATACCTTCGGGGCTACCTTATCCTTAATGGGGCCTTCGCCCGAATTGTAGACTTAAATAAACTGTATATGCATCTAGAAATAGCAACGGTATAAAAATGCATGATAAAATAAGAAAAATCATGAAAAAATGACAAAAATGCGCAGACGAACCCAACATTGAAGCCTTTTACTGTTAATGGCATAATAATGTGGCTACATCTAAATAAAAAAAAAAAAACTCCGGTCATTAAGCACACCCATATTTCCTGTACTGTTGAGTTCACTAACACCCCAGCTGTAAATTCTGCCTTGCCTTATATGTTTTAATAGTTTTTAACCAATCTTGAAACTGTTTTCTAGGTCAGTTTTCAGTATTTTTTAGTAGATTACAATCTATATCACTATATCACAATCTATATCACTATATAATCTATATCACTATAACACTGACGTATTTCTGATGGACTAATATGCAAGAGCAGATGTCTTTAACATGATTTTTTCCTAACCCTAATCCAAGAAATTATTAATTAAATTGGTGTTGGCTAATTAATTCAAAGAATGGAATTCTTAGAATTCCTGGCAAATGAATTTATTTCAGTATTTTATGTGTACATTAAGAATGTCTCTTGCTGTTGTTTCAATTATAGATGTTCCTGTGCTGAAATGTTGGTGCTGTATTCCATATTCTGTTTATTAAGCTAATTTAATGTTTTGTTGTTGTTGTTTTTTATTTTAAACTTTTGAGAATTTTATACTTTTGCTGTTTTTCTAACTAATGGCTAGTCTATGAGTAAGCAACAAACCTAGAAATTTAGGGGAAGTTCTTTTATAACATTTTATAAAACTGATGATGTTAGTTACCACTAACTTCAAACTTGCAGCAGACCAATACAGATGATTGCAATAATAGGACAGGTTCACTTTATAGTTCGGGAAGTGACTATGCAATACATTTGTATAATCTAAAAATTAATTTATGGTATGACAAACTATGGGTCTAAGCAGATCTATTGCTAAAACAACTGGCAAATACTGTACAAAACAACTTATCTCTATCCCTTGACAACAGCTCTTTGCAAAAAAGTCATAGCTAAACAGCTGGTGGCTTGTGGTGACTTTGCTTACACTAGAACAATTATTGTGTAGGAAAGTTACCAAAATAAAAAATGCCCTACCAGTAAGTACAAGTAAGGCTATTGTACAAAAAAAAAACAAAATCACTTGATCATGTGCATTACTTGTAAGAATTACTGCCCACCTCTGCTTGCTACTACTGCTTGGAAAAGTGGCATATAGAAACAGACTGACAGTAACCCCTTAAAATTCAACCAAATCACATCCAGAGTGCTGAGGAGAAGGATTACTTTGATCCAAAGTATCAGGATTATCCTGATTCCAGCAAAAGGTCAGGAATCAGACTGGATTACACAGGGAAAATAAATAAAAACTCAAAAATTAGTTAATCAAGAACACTAGAATTGAAATGCTGTTTTTTTTTAATTCTTTTATTCTGTTAATGCAATTTGTAGTAAGTATTACATTTATGTTATAATACATTGCCACACACTTATTTATGATACATTGTATTTCATAAATGCAATAACTATGTCAAGGAGTTTCATTTTTTATTATTTAAAATCATTAAGAAATATTGATTTGCCTGCAGCAACTCTAGAGGAGTCCATGCTTGCAGGGCAAGGGCCCTATTGTTTTTTTTTTATTGTTTATTGTAACTCTTTCTTCTTTTCTAATTAAAGATTGAGCCTAACATGTGGCATAGGAGGCATGTACTTCTCTAGCACTGCTAGAAAATGCCAATTTTGTTCCTTTTAACACTTTTTTTTCCTAGAGCTCAATGTTGATTATATAAGAGCATCAAAACATTGTTTGTAATTATTTTACCTCTCTCTATCTGTTTCAAGGGCATTAATAGTATTAGCTTAAAACACTTCCTGATGACTAAGGACATGCTGCTAATGCAGTGGTCTATGTAACTGTTTACTCGAATGGTTTGGATTTTATATTTAAAATTTTAGGTCCCAAATCATTTTATTTACCTCTCCCTATCTAAATGAGTGGGGAATATGAATTTGTCTTGAACTCAAGCCCCTTCAGTCTAAAGTACAAGTCAGAGTTCTTTTAACCCTTTTACTACGAAAGGTATTATCACCAATACAGCTGAGCTTGCGTTGTTCAAATTACCATAGCTCCGCGACCGTTTGCGCTAGAGAGAAATTTCAAACGGTTCCTGAAAGAATACAACATGAGCTTTCCCCTCATCTATTACTGTAGGCCATTGCCTTCGCAAGTAATCGCTGTCCAACTACAAACGAATGAGCTGACAAGGTTACATGTATGCTTCACACCCTCAAGTTTCAAGCATGACCCTTTCAAAAAAAAAAGCATTTTTAAAAATGACCTTAAAACATTTTCAGAAAGGAATTAGAAGAAGGTATAGACCTCAGGAAGGTCTAAACATGTTTGGGGGAATTTCACATTCAAAAAAATTGTAGCTCCTCTGTTTATCACCATTTTATATCAATATTTTATAATTTCCTTATGTTTGTAATTAAATCTTTATCCATGTGAACAATATGCAAACGTCATACATATAACCTCTCACGTAGTTATATAATAAAATGTTTCACAGCAAACAAGAAACTACACAGGCCTTAGCTTTCCACTGTACCTAAGAAAAACCTTAAATGTTAACAGTTTATGACAGACAACATTTTGTAGATTTAGATTATGTAATGCATTTTTCATTACACTTTATTTCATTTGAACATGGATGTTTTGGTTAATTATGTTAATTTCCAGTTACTGACATATTATCTCTCAGCACATTTTAGTTGTGAATTTTCATGTAAATGTGGCACAAAAGTTAATCAAGACAAGTATTTAGAAAAACCTGTATTTGACTTAACTATTCATATAGGAAAAATAAATAACCCACAGACTGGATTCTGTCCCTGTCCTTCCTTTAAAATTACAATCAAGATAGGATCACATTTTTTACTTATACTTGATACAGCTCATGCCCCAGACATAAAATACTCAGACTGCAGTTCAACTAAACTACTATGGCAAAAGACAGAAAATATACATGGGCTACTTCTGCCATAAAAAAATCTTACTTGCTACAAGTCCACATCAACATCACTTTGGGGGTGGTGAGGTTTGGGACGCACAATCACATCACAGTCACATCTTAAACCAGGAAGTTTACCTCAAAGTGAACAAAGATAACATTTAAAAGCAAACACCACTAACAACTACATGGGCAACTAAACTGATTCCAAAGACAGATTTCCTATGCAGATGAGAAGTCAGATCTACTCCCCTTGCTGCAATTTAACTGAAATCAATTGACAAGGCAACTTAACTATAGAAAGTTTGAGAGGGACAGGAAGAAAGAGAAAAGATAAGATAAATAACAATGATAACAACAATGGCAAGGCAGGTGAAAACATGGAAAATAACAACAATAACAACAATGACAGCAAGTTTTAATTTATCTATTTACTTATTTTTTTTAATTTCCTGTTTGATAGCTCAGGCATGCAGAAAGAAGAGTCTTTGTGACTTGTAGCGCCAGAACAGATTTGTTCTTTGTCCATGCACAAAAACATAAACATTTCTAGTGCAAGTGAAATTCATGCATTAAATGCTCGTTAAAAAGAATACAGTTGTCTGATATATATTTACATTTCATTCATTAAATATATTACAGTTCCTGTTGTGTTCATATGTGGCATATCGTCACTGAAATTTGGAATCTTTTCCAAAAAAATTTTGAACACCAAAGGAACAACGCCATGCAACATGAAGCCTGCCCATTTGCTTTTAAGATATATTTGTTGAATTGAAATAAACCTTTTGACATTTTAGATCACTGAGGACAAACATTTTCACATGAATGCATTAGGAATGAAGGAGCCATGAACTCAAACATGCAGATATACATACATTAAAAGTTGGAACATAGACAAACAGCTAACATGCAGCAAACAGATACATACATCTACAATTTTTAACAGCTGTTATATGCATGATTATATGAATTACCTGTCTACACAATATATATTCTTCACCACAACTAAACCTCCACCGATACCTGTAACACAAGATTTGTTTAATCTAAAATATCTCCACATATATAATATTTACAATTTATATACTAAATAAATAAATACCATAATAAATACTCAAATTTCCATACAATAAAAACATAAAATTCAAAACACAATATATACACAATCTAAAATCCACAGTTAATAATGAACACATGATCTTATATGGAGTGGGACAGACTCTACACTAATAAAAGACAACATTCATTGTGGTAGCATGACATATCATGACAAAGAAAACTTACTACAAGTCAGTTTCCTCTTTAAACCCAGCAGATAAACACAACCACGCCAATGACATCAAAGCGACAGCACCAACATTTGCACTTTGACACTGCGATATAGCTCTGTTTGACTCATCAAACAAAGAATTTACACCACCAGAGTGAATTCTGATAAAAATCAGATTGAATTCATGCCAATTATACTTACAAACAATGCTTCACAAGGCAGAGTAAGCATTCAAGTAAACAAATGTTTAAACATATATATGCAGTGGGAGATCAGCAACTACCGTTATTACAGCCATGCATGTATGTGTGTGTGTGTGTGTGTGTGAAAGAGAGTGTGTGTTGTGTGTAGAATAATTGTGCAATATCAATCGGTAATGTGTGTTTTTTAAATTGAATAAATGCTTCTGTGTGTAAAGGTGCAAAGGTGTTCTGGATCAGAGGATTACAGATGTAGTGCACATAATTTCAAGTAGATCACTTGTGACAGCTGCCAAAGCAGGAGAGCTCCTGATCACGCAGGCAGCAGTATTGGATATCTGCAAATTAAAGAAAATTCATATTGTTTCATTAAAGAAACTCCAGGATGTAGACAATCTGTAAAATTAAATGTCTGAAAGAAAGACAATAAAATGAAATATTTAAATCAACAGAATTTCACTCTAAACATCCTGGATACGCTGATACTATTATTTTGTATTTTGTAAACATGAACAAGGAATACCTTCCCCCCCAACAACATGGTTATTGAACAAACCAGAATCTATATTTTATATATGTTCAAGTAATACACATAAAATGGCTGACAGAACATCTTTCAGCTCAGCCATGCTGGTCAAGACAGAGACACAACTTGACAAAGATAAACTTGTTACCTCAAAATCATGGTAAACGAATAAACTACTATCCTTGTTGAGTTATTTGCTTCCTCAGTATACAGAAAATGGCTGACATGACATCTTTCAGCTAAGCCATGCTTGTGGCGAAAGACACACAACTAAATACATCACACACTGACACACACACATACACACACACTCATGCTATAGAGTCCCTCTAATTTAGCACATATCACAAAAGCTACAGGGCTAACATCTCTTTAAAGAACAGGCCAGGAGCTTGATTACATAAGCATAGGATTAGCACATGAGCATGTCATGCTAATTCAATTCAATTCAATTCAATTTTATTTATATAGCGTCAATTCACAACAAGGTTGTCTCAAGACACTTTACATG
>JAQNCA010068562.1:0-10481 GCA_029783725.1 Acanthurus tractus | reverse complement strand
TGAATTTCTCAAATGAAAGAAAAACGTGCTTCATGTGAAAAAAGTGAGCTAAACGTTCACATAATGTCGCCTATTAAACAGTGACTGAATTTTTGCATTCGGAGCCCCATACAAAGACATCGGCAGGCTGGAAATACTATCGCTGTTCTAAGTTGTATGCAGGAGCTTGTTCAAACTTTGACACACAAGGGAAATATACATGTTGCGGGGGTATCACTTCGAAATGAATTTCTACATAGTGGTGCTCTAATTTCTTAAAATACATATATTCGGGTAAGCAAGCAGACAATTATGTTATAAAAATGATGTTTTTTGTAGTTAAATAATGTGACATTTTTAAACATAAAATAAAATATAGTCAAGCACCGTTTTAGATAATGGATTTATTGCTCATGATTCGGTGTCAGACATGACTGAAAATTCAGTGTGTATTTAATAACAATCCAACGCTAAACATGGAGACAAACAATATGGTCCACTGTCAAGCTCTCTATCCATTTAGTCATCTATCGTTTTCATATCCTCTAATGAGTAAAGCCCCAAAGCACATAACCACAGTTGGTATTTTACGTCAACACTCACATGAAATCACGTTCATTCACTCACGCAGACACACACGCAAACAGATACGAACAAATAAGGGGATATTAGATATGTAGCTACTCACCGGTGTCTGTCATGGCTGCTAATCGGCTGCCTGTCTGCTAGCTCACTGCCTTTGCGTATCAGTACTTAATGTTTGAGCAAACGTATGTGTATAACTAGCAGGATTGCTACCCTCCCTACTAAAAGGTCAGGTGTATCCCAGCTCTGTCTCTCAAGCGGTCTGTCTGTTTCTCTCTCCTGCTTGTTCTTGCCTCTTTAATCTCATTATCCCCCATATAAATCTCTATCCTCCCTGTCCCTACTGCGCTTGCGTTTTCTCCCTCTCTGATCATTTGCTCTGTTTCATCCTCTCTATGTTTTTCAAATAAACAGTGGTCCATATATTTTTTTCTCTTTTCTATGATAATTTCTATAGAGTCAAGCTGCATCTAAAGGGGACTGTGGATCCCAAATGACTGGACAAGTAAAAATTTTGACTTAATGATGACACCATGTAAAGGTTTACACCAAAGATTCGCGACGAGAAGACTTGACACTCGTAACTGCTTGCAATGCAACATTCTAAAACCTGTCAGTTTACAGGGACTACATGAGACAGCGTGCTGTTTCCATAGCAACGACTCTGCTAGCATAACGCAAACTTGAACGGAGACAGTGGAAGCCCCACTTCATTCTTTCAAAATTATACTAATAAAAGATAGGAAGTCCGGCAAAAAAGGTAAGCGCTGCCGTCAAGGTGAGGTCCAGGAACAGCTTTTGTCTATTGTAAGCAAACGTTCAGACTAAAAGTGAATTTAAAAAAGCACGTAAATTGCTACAAGTTGATTGACTGTTGAAATAAGTGACGTGCCTTAATTTTTAAAACTGGCCTCTGGCGACCTGTCAAGCTTAGTTGCAAGCACCGCCGTCAGCAAGGTTGAGTCAAGCTAAGACTGACGAGTCTACACCGCTGCAACTCTACCTGCAATCGTTTCATTGTGTCGCGAATCTTTGGTGTAAACTGGCCTTAAGAATTCAGAGGATAACCAAATTATTGCGAGTCATTCTAGAACCTTCAGGTCATTGTGGTTACTTAAAACCTGATGATATCTAATATAAAAGAAAACAAAAAAAGTTTACCTCACCATGGTGCGTGGTCCATCCAGTTTGTTTACTCTCTCCCTCCCCTTCCCCACTGTTTCTGTCTCTCTCCCTCTGTCCCACAGGTGATAGCTGCCTTCACTTCCCTCTCCCTAATACTCTGTAAAAATCTCTTTACAGGTTAACAGTATATTTTCATCTCGAGAGAAAGTGATAAGCTGACGCTAAAATACAAGGATACAAGGAAGTTTATTGGTCATTATACATCAGGTTGCATAATGAGATTAAATTGTGGTTCTCTCTTGATTGATTGATTGTAGAAAAAATAAAATTAAAATTATTAAACATGGAGGAGTGCAGATTGTGCATTAAGCAGTCTCACAGCCTGAGGGAAGACGCTGCTCTGTAGTCTGGTGGTATGGCAGCGGATACTTCTGTATCATTTGCCTGAAGGCAGCAGGGTGAACAGGCAGTGGCTGGGGTGGGTGTTGTCTTTTAGTATCCTTTTGGCTCTGCACGGGCATCTCACCTCCCTGATAACACTGATACTTGGTAGGTGGGTACCAATGAGGTTTTGGGCAGTTTTAATCACTTATTGCAGAGTCTTCCTGTCCTGGGCCGTGCACATCTCATGCCAGTTTGTGATGTTTCCAGTCAGGATGCTTTCAGTCACTCCTTTGTAGTTGACAAGAGCTTGGCGTGGGAAGTTTGCTTTCATAAGTTTCCTTAAGAAATACAGACGTTTTTGAGCTTTTTTAACCACGGCAGAGATATGTGAGGTCCATGACAGGTTCTCTGTTCTGCTGATTCCCAGGAAGTTTTTTCAGTGCACCATTCTGCAAGATGGTTGATTTCCTCCCTATATGAAAACTCATCATTGTTGAAAATCCAGCAAATGATGGTGCCATCCGCAAACTTCACAATCGAGTTCTCTCTATGTCAGGGGTTGCAGTTGTGGGTGTACAGCGTGAACAGGAGGGGGCTGAGCACACAGCCCCGGGGGGCTCCGGTGTTGATCACAAGAGTGGAGAAGGAGAGACTGCCGATCCAAACTGACTGGGGTCTGTTTGTGAGGAAGTCCAGTATCCAGTAGCAGAGAGCGGTACTGATGCCTAGAATTTTCAGTTTTCCAATCAGCTTCATGGGAGAAATTGTGTGGAAAGCTGAGCTGAAATCAACAAACAACATTCTGATGTAGGTGTTGCTCTTCTCAAGGTTAAAAATACATATTAAAGAGTGGTTACATAAATGAACACACATGTACATATATATGTGTGTGTGTGTTTATACGTGTGTGTGTAATATATATCTCTCTATATATAGAGAGATATCTCTCTCTCTCTCTCTCTCTCTCTATATATATATATATATATATATATATATATAGATAGACACACAGACACACACAACAGACATGTTTGGCAAATGAAATGAAGTAGAGAGTAGATAACTGTCTCAAAAATATACTTGAATAAAAGTAGATGTACAGCTTAAAAAAAACATAAATGTTCTTGTTTCTTACAAAAAAAATCTTACTGATTTGTCACTTGTAAGGAATTACTACATACCCTTTTGACAGGACACTGTTAGTATACACTATGGCATTTCAAGGATGTGTAGCTGTGTCACATTTTTTCACCACCCTTTAAGGGGACCCCCACTCAAACTACATAGAACAAAACTTAGATAAGTTAGGTGAGCTAATGTGGGCTGTTTACATTTTATAACTGTCTTCACTGCATGAAATATTTGGTTGGCTGCATCAAAATAGGATATTCATAAATGTAACAGAAAGTGATATTGACCATTTTTAAAAAGGATATTGTTGTTATTAATATTAATGGGAGGATTTTTAACAAACACCACATACTCTGTTTTTCAAACCTGGCAACGCACTCAGACAGAAACTTATACACCCCAAAGACCGTTTGTCCAATGCAGCAAGGAATGCAATGACTTATACATTGGCGAAACAAAACAAACATTACACAAGCGTATGGCCCAACACAGAAGGGCTAACTCCTCAGGTCCAGACTCAGCTGTCCATTAACACCTTAAAGAGATGGCACACTCCTCTGAGGACAGCGATGTATACATTCTGGACAGGGAAGATAGATGGTTTGAAAGAGGGGTAAAAGAAGCCATCTATGTAAAAGTGGAAAAACCGTCTCTAAACAGAGGAGGAGGTCTGAGATCACCTTTCTCCCATTTACAATGCTGTCCTTTCATCCTTACCCAGGAGATTTAACAACTTAGCATCTAAGAACAATGGTCACTCTCAGATAGCTCTGGAGGACCCTAACGACCCTAACAACTGTCGTTCAGGACTGGCCTCATGTGTCTCCAACCACTCTGACTCTACGACTCCAAACAACTGTCGTTATAACAGAATGGGCACTACCTGAGCCACACCTAGCAGCACTTCCCATCACTAGACACCGTTCTCCTTTTGTTGGGATCTCACCATGTGAATAGAACAAAAAAACGCCTTGCAAGCCACACCTTAGTGGGAAATCCTGCCTGAATCTGAGACCCCAGGAACTCAGATAAAGAGCAGAAAACTCGACTTCCCTGAGTCCCCCAGATTTCACACCTAGGTGTGAACACAGACTATAAAACCCACCTCTGCCCCCGCATCTGTCTTCTCTCTGCTCCTTGCCTCCTCTCCAGAGGAGCTCAGCTCTCTCCTCCTCTCCCCTACAGGGTCGAGGACTAGGACAGCTTCTCCAGCAGTCCTGCTCAATGCAGATTGCTGCTGCACTCCTCCTCACCAAGAGCAGCGACGCAAGAGCCTGCTAAAGGATCGACCAGGAGTTAGCAAGTTAAGTCAGCACCAACGGCCAGGAGACAAGGTCTGCCAGCTGAGACTTACAAGCAATGGGAATCACCAACCAGAATTAGCCACAAGCGGCTAACTTGGAACAAAGGAGCAACCAGCAATCTTCAGAGACCAGCCTGTAACCCATCAGAAAGCCTCGCAAACCTGCAGCTCATTGGGCTCAACATCGTAACAAGCCTGCATCTCCATGGACTTCACACAGCAACACACCGAAAAGGACACCTTTTCCCTCAAAGGACTTGGTAACGTAACTGGGCACAACTTAGCATAAGACTAGCTAAGCAGAATATTATTCAACTGTTGTCACTGATGCAATAATATTCTCTTGGATGTATTCTTGAGCTATGTCTAGGCTTGGTTATTGTTAGGTTAGTTTACATTTCACAGGCATATAAGACCAGAAGCACATCCAGTAACTTGTATGCGAGTAACCTGTGTGAAACTAACCCCCCTCTCTTTGCCTGGCACCTTTAACACATGCGGTGAGCCTTACAAAAAACCTTTAACCTCCCCACAAGCCGTGTGGTGTTGGCCGTAATCTTCCGTTCAGCCATCTTTGTTTTAGATTCCTTTGTTTAAGCCATGCAGCCTTAACCACCACCTTGAGTCAGCCATCTTCTCATTGTCTGCCCATCAGACACACACACACACGCACATACACTTACACACACGTGTAAATAGTGCATATGCTTTAGTTCAGATATTGCGTGCTTTGTTTGGTATTTGTTAAATAAATGCTTTTGACACAAGTCAGTTGTTGTCTGTTTAATCGGTACAAAAGTGACCATTGCCAACCTCTACGCTGCAGAACTCCAAATCCTTCAACTTTTTACTGACAATTTATCAGGACTTTGATTATAATTATCAAATTAATTAATTATCCTAGTTCCAAATTGATAGTTAGTACTTTTATGAGACTGATTAAAAGATTAGCTATCATTTCCCTTTCTAAGGGTGGTGCCCCGAGGTTGGTTTAATGTATATTAAATTCTATTATTAACTTTACTATTATTTACTTTAGATAGCCAATCCTAAATTGAAGTCCAACATAGTTGGAGCCCCCTGTGACCCAACACCTTGAAACACCTCCACAGAGGATAAAACCAGGGATCTCCACCAGCCAATCAGACAGGCCTAGCCTGATGAGCATGAACTGATGAAGCCCCTTGAGTAAGAGGCGTCTTAACAGACATATTACTGAGTCCAGTTGCCTTTGATTTATTTGCCCAGAATAACTAGATAACAGATAACAGATAACTATACAAGAAAACATAATTCTACTTTGTCGCCACAAGATGAGCGCAGAGCATCACTTTTAAGCTTCAGTTGAAAGAGAGCAGCTCTTGACTTGAATGGGAGGACACAGAGAACCACTCCAACTTTGAGGACTTCTAAAATCCAAACGATTCAAGTAATTACAGCTGTTTGATTAACTTTGATAAGCACTGTGTCATCTGTCATTTATTAGCTTTTGAAGGCGCTACCATTTACGCTTTTGGAGAAGCATGTTTGTTCTTAGCATTTTCAAATGCAAATTGCAGAGAGCGTGTTGATTTTAGTCTAGGGGTGTCGGAGGGGGATTTGTAGGTCTTGATGAGTCGTACATTTAGGCTTTTGTCCCGTCTTTCTATGACATTCCTGTGGGCCACAGTAACCATTTTTCTGTGCTGCAGTAGGCGTGTGTCTGTGCTAAGATGGTGCTATAGAGCACATTTTTGGACTGAGGAGCTCAGTTTATTTCAAATTTGGTGAGTTTTTGAGCATGTAAAGGATCAAATTAAGCTTTGAAAAGCCTTCGAAGTGAAAAATCTGGCCGTAAAGTGCATTTTCAAATGCAAATAGCCGAGTTCCTGTTGATTTTAGCATTTTCAAATGCAAATGGGCGAGTTCCTCTTGATTTCAGCCTACTGGGTGTCGTGAATGATTTGTAGGTTTTGATGAGTACTACAATCGGGCTTTTGTCCCATCTCTCTACGACATTCCTGTGGGCTGCACTAAGCGTTTTTCTGTGCCTGGGTGGCACTACAGAGCACATTTTTGCACTGCTTCCATTTTATCAAATATTTTCACCCGCTCTGAAGTGTGCGCCAAATTTGGTGAATTTTTGAGCATGTTTAGGGGGTCAAATTAAGGTTTAAAGCGACATAATAGAAATCATAAACACTTCAGATACAATAGGGCCTTTGCACTGCTTAGGTGCTGGGGCCCTAACAATAATAATAATAATAATAATAATAATAATAATAATAATAATAATAATAATAATAATAATTTATAATAATACATTTTATGGTATAGTGGTAGGATAACCTTTTACCAAAACCTGTCTCCTTTTCTGATGTTCCAGGGTAGTTATAGGATGTGAGAGGATGTTATAGGATAGTTTAGCATAGGTATAACTGTTAGGCACACACAGGTAATGATTGAAAGACTAAAAAGTAAAAAGTAACATTACATAGATAATGAGCACCGGGTGACTGCTCTCTACTTCTTTAATACTCTTAAACAGCACAGATGGTGTACAATCAATTGAAAAAGACCACTATGACAAAGAATACATTTGAGCAATTGAAAGGAAATGAAAAGAAACAATGTTTGAATGAAAAAATCTCTTTATTGTGTTTTTATTTGATGCAAGGGGAGGATCATAAATCACATTTTATCGAAAAGTGTTTGCTCTGGTTTTGACTATAGGCCCCGTGTCAGTGCTCTACTTCTCAACTCTATCTTACATACAAAGATTAATTTTCTACGTGGTGATTCCATCATGGTAGATAATGTGGTAAAGTTCCTCACATAAAATATGTGTATGGAGTTACATAATCCAAAATTCAAGATTACACTGAATACTTTTACAATTGATATGTAAAATACATTAAAGGACTTAATTTTTCACTTGAAAGTACCCAGTTTCCATTTTTGCCTTTTTCTGTCTAGTAGAAGAATTATCTGTCTGTGGTAAAAGTGAATCGAGTAACATGCTGGTAGTCATCGCCAGGACGCAGGAGACAGTCTGGAAATGAAGCCTGAAGACACATGCATGAGTGCACACCAAAAATTACACACAAACACACACAAAAAACACATAATCACAAAGTCAGTATAGATATTACTATCAATGATGATAATGAAAATTAATACTAATAATTTTGTTACTTGAGATATTGTGCATCGAGAATTATTTTTGATCTTAAGAACTCATATTTATTTTAAAGTTACAAATTCAAGGTTCTTTCAGTTTTAAATGTATCAAACTTACTATATCGGACCTTGTTTATAGAACAGAACAGCACTGAAAGCCTTAATTGTCATTGTGTTGTCAAACAATATAAAGAGTTCCACTCCTGGTTGGTGTTCTAAGGTTAAGTTATAATGGACAGACATTGTTAAGAATATTTTAGAACAGACTGCACTGTACTTTGTGTGTAAACCAAAATATCATATAGGAAAAAAGAAATCTTCTTGATAATGCTATCAAGATACAATATGAACATGGCACCAGTTTCTGGCTACCGAACTAGCACTTATTTTAGTACTTCAAACTGGTGCACTACATGCCTGAGTAACCAACTACTGCCCTCTGTTGCTCTGAAGGAGGCAATAGGTACCTTTACCAATAGAATCATAGAAGTCCACAGCAGACAGGCAGCTGGTAGCTTTTTAATGGTATTAGCTTGCTAGTAGCTAAGCTTCCTAAAGCATGGCTAAAATGCCAAAAGATAAATGGTCTGAAGTGTGGCCACATTTCACACTGAAGGATTTTAACACTTTTACATGCATGCAGTAAGCGCATGTAAAGGTTGAAACACTTCAAATCTGATGATGCATCTGGCAAAGCATGGAAAACACCTGAAAGCAGAGGCATGCACCGTCTTTGAATGCAATGCATGACCCCATTCCACATCATAAGCCGGAAATGTGTGTGTGCTTTTTTTACCCCAGCAGGGATGATCCCAATTTGCAAGAGACCATTGCTAATTCAGTGGCATTTCCTCAGGTTAGTAATTTATTGCTGTGAGTTAATTTCAAATCTTGAATTTTAAAGTACTAAAAAGCAGTGATAAGAAAAACATGACTGTTAGTCTGAGTTCACGGACGACATGGAGACCTGAACTGTTCGACAGGCAGCTTTTTTTTTTTTTTTTTTTTTACTTTATTTGACTATTAAGCTGAGTGTAGGCTACTTCATGCACTTCATGCACCGTCCTGTGATGCTAAGAGAATATTACACTGCAGGACCACACTGTTGGAAATAAAATAATCAGATTTGTTTTTCTTTTTATTTCTAAATTCACTGAGTTTGTGGCCAGTTGATGACAATGTCTGATGGATTTAATAGGCAGACTTGATTTATTGTAGGCTATGTTTAATAAACCTATAATGTATAACATAGGCCTACTATTTTTTTTATCAGCAAGCTGACTGGTTGTAGGCTATCATGCTTTTTAATGTAACAATAATGAGCATGTCAAACTTTCTAGTTTGTAATAGGCAAAGTTGGAGCCACAGGTAGCCTAGGTCAATTTAGTCATGTTCACTGATAGTCACATGATATTTCAAATATTGGCTGAAGCGCATTAATTTGGAACAGTGAACAGGAATCACTTGAGAAGTTCCATAGGTGTGAATACGTCAAAAGTTAATTTGACACCTCTAACCCAACCAGAATTACATATTCATCCATACCATGATGTGAAGGAATTTCTCTCAGCCTCCTAGGCCTTTTCACCTCTTCATCTGCCACTATGACTATTTGCATTGAAGTACACTGTCTCCTCACCTCCTCATTTCCTCCAGCTCATCTTTGATCAGATTTTTCCTTTACACATCGTATATACATACATATATATTTTAATGTACCAGCATCATACCTGGTTGACAGCATCAGGCCAGTTCTGTGTCTCCAGACAGAAGGAGCTGTGCTTCCTGTACCTAGTCCCGCCCTTTCCTGTCACTGATCCATCCAGGAAGTTAGCAGTGTAGAACTGGACTCCTGGTTGGGTAGTAGAAACCTCTAGGACACGCCCACTGACAGGATGGCACACTCTTAATGAAAGAGAGAAGTTTTCCTGACAAGTTATATGGTATAGGTTTGGTATACAATGGTATATGTATAGTGTGTGACTGTGTGTGTGACTGTGTGTGTGTGTAAAGGTGTGTTAATGAGAAAATAACCTCTGCAGCAAACCTGGCAGCATGTTTTTCTGTCAAGGCATCCCCAGGGAATGACAGACAAAAGTTGTGGTCAAAGCCTGGACTTGGAATCTTCTTCAGATGAGGTCCAATCAAAACAGGCTGTCGAAGGTCAAAGGGCGTGCCTTCTACTTCTCTGATCTCTCCTATGGTAAAAATAGTGCACTGATTTGACTGTAAATCATTATGGGAAGTGCTCTGGAATTAGACCAGGAAATAGAACTACGTCACATCATTATGTCTCGCCTTAACAAATGCATTGGGGACTGTCCCATATTATGGTGTTGTGGGTAAATAATTTTGATATATACATTTTAAAAAATCATCTGCCCTCTCTTTTTTTGTATATTTTGGCTGTTACCCTGCAGAAGCTAAGAGTAGCTAAGATTTTTGGGGGTTGGGGGGGTTGGGGCAGGGTTAAGGTAACAAAACTTGTTTTTAAGTAGCTGACAATGTCGTAACATACATATTGATCACGAATGATACTGTACTTCAATCATGGTCTAACAGGCAGAAATACACTGTTTTTCTGTATAAGTTAACATTCAGATAAGCTCTCGTCATTTAAGGAGCCCTCAAAAAAGCCTTGCTATTTTTTTATAAATGTTGTGGAAATTTTCCCAGTCTGCCCATAGGGAGTCAAAGAACAAGACTGGAAAGGTAGCATGCACCCAGTGTTTATTCTTTATAGAGAGGAAGCACTACACAGAACCACACGGCAGTATGCAGTTCAGAGTTGTGCCCCCTGATTGAATGTTACACT
>JAQNCA010068561.1:0-10485 GCA_029783725.1 Acanthurus tractus | reverse complement strand
GTCTAACTGCTGTCAGGATGAATGATCTGTGAAAGCGCTCCTTCCTGCAGCGATGGTGTTTCAGTCTCTGACTGAAGAAGCTGCTCAGCACACTCACAGTCTCATGCAGAGGGTGGTGGGGGTTGTCCATGATGGATGTCAGCTTTGCCAACGTCCTCCTCTCACCCACCACGACCACAGACTCCAGAGAACATCCAAGCACAGAGCCAGACCTCCGCACCAGTTTGTCAATCCTGTTTTTGTCCCTTTCGGTGCACCCCTCCCCCCCCAAGCAGACCACTGCATGGAAGAGGGCAGATGCCACAACTTAGTCATAGAAAGATTTTAACAGGGTCCTGCACACTCCAAAGGACCTCAGTCTCCTCAGCAGGTGGAGTCGACTCTGGCCCTTCTTGTACAGGGCGTCTGTGTTTGTAGTCTGTACTTGTAAGAGTCCACTGTCTCTATTTCTTTTCCCTGGATTCTCACCAGTGTGACAGGGGTGACTTCCTCCTGAAGTCTATGACTATCTCCTTTGTCTTGCTGACATTGGTCTCACACCAGCCGACAAAGTCACTGATGACCTCCCTCTATTCCTGGTCGTTCCCATCCGATACGCATCCGATGATGGCCGTATCGTCGGAGAACTTCTGTAGGTGGCAGTGGTCAGTGTTGTAGACAAAGTCTGAGGTGAACAGACTGAACAGTAAGGGTGAGACCCTGCGATGCCCTGCGATGCCCTGCAGTGCCCCCCTGCTGCAGACTTCCACATCAGACAAACAGTCCTGGAGCCTCACATACTGTGGTCTTTTGGTGAGGTAGTCAACAGTCCATGCAGTCAGCTGCTTGTCTACACCAGCTGACTCCAGCTTCCTTCTCAGCAGTGCTGGCTGGATGGTATTGAAGGCACTGGAGAAGTCAAAGAACATGACCCTCACAGTGCTCCATGCCTGCTCCAGGTGAGAGAGGGATCGGTTCAGTAGGTAGATGACAGCGTCGTCTACTCCGATGCCGGGCCGGTAGGCGAACTGCAGGGGGTCCAGCGCTGAGCTTACCAGCAGGCGAAGATGGTGCAGGATGAGCCACTCCAGGGTCTTCAGCAAATGAGAAGTCAGGGACCCTCTCCAGGCTCAGGCTCAGGTTGTAGATGTGCAGTACCACCTGACAGAGCTGGTCTGCACAGTCCCAAAGCAGTCCGGAGCTGATTCCATCCAGACCTTCTGCCTTCCTGATCTTTGTCTTCATGAGCTGACTTTTCACTTGATCAGCTGTGAGGCAGACGCTGGACTGGGTTGGGGTGGGGCTGGCTTTGGTGAGACTGGAGCAGGAGGGTATGAGGAGAGTGCATGTAGCGATAGCACTGCTGGAGAGGGGGGGGGCAGCATATGGAGGGGAGATGGTGGAAGCTGGGGGGTGGAGGAGGTGGTTGATGGCCCAGAGTCGAATGTGTTGAAAAACAAGTTCAGGTCATAAGCCCACCCCCGGTCAGCAGGCACTGTGGCTCCCCCATTGACCTCGAAGTGGCTGGAGATTTTCTTCATATTTTTCCAGACTTTTAGGACTTTGCTCTGCTGAAGCTGTTCTCCATCCTCCTCCTGAAGCTCTCTTTGCTCCCCCGGATCTTATATTCAAGATCCTTTTGCACTCTCCTCAGCTCTTCTTTGTCTCCAGATTTGAAGGCCCTCTTCTTCCTGTTCAGTAGGGCCTTCAGCTCTGGGGTCACCCACGGTTTATTGTTGGAGAAGCACCGTACTTTCTTGGTTGGTACAGTGTTCTCCACAAAGAAAATAATGTAGTCCGTGATACAGTGGGTTAGGGCGTCAATGTCCTCACCGTGAGGCCTGCAGAGTTCCTGCCAGTCTATGCATTCAAAGCAGTCTCTCAGGGCCTACTGCATTCCTCAGACCACTGCATTATTACTCTATTGGTGGGGGGTGTCTTCTTCACCATGAGGGTGTAGGTGGGGTGCAGTATAACCAGGTTGTGGTCTGAGTGGCCAAGCGGGGGGAGGGTTAATGAACTGTAAGCCTCTTTTGTGTTGGCAAACAGCAGGTCAAGAGTTTTATTGTCCCTGGTATGGCAGTCGACATACTGGGAGAAGTTAGGGAGAGTGGTGGATAGTGTGGCATGGTTAAAGTCCCCAGAGATAATAATAAGGGACTGCGGATGAGCTGTCTGTAACTGAGAGACAGTGGTGTGAATATCCTCACAGGCTGCCGTAGCATCGGCTGAGGGTGGGATGTAAACAGTTAAACACAATAACATGTGAAAACTCCCGGGCCAGGTGGAATGGCCGAATGCTCACCACCAACAGTTCAATGTCTCTGGTGCAGTGCTGCTCCTTCACCGTCATGTGTCCTCGGTTACACCATCTCTCATTAATGTACACTGCTAGTCCCCCACCTCTTCTCTCGCCACTCTCCCTCATGCTCCGGTCCGCTCTCACGAGTTGAAATCCGTCCAAAGTTACGACGGAGTCCGGTGTGTGGTCCGTGAACCAGGTCTCTGTAAACAGCAGGAGGCCGCTCTGCTGGTACTCCCACTGCAGTCTGGTTAGCGCCGTCAGCTCTTCCATCTTGTTGGGTAAAGATCTTACATTACCCATGAGAATGGCTGAAATGCTCGGCTTGTACCATCTTCTCCTCTCCCGGTACTTCGCTCCAGCTCTGCATCCTCTTCTACGACACCATAATTCCTTTGGAATCTCGTGTCACTCCTCCAGGAGTAACCTGCTGTTGCTAAGCGCTAACAGCTGATCCCGACTGTAAACAATGGGGCGGCTCACGGGTTCCCCAGATGTGGTGGCTAAAAGTCCCAAAAAGAGTAGAAGACATGCTACTACTCTCACTAAACTTAGCACATCCATAGCGGGTTGGAGTCAGGAAATAAACACGACCCAGATAGTCGGGAAAAAAGGGCTTAAGACACAGAAAACATAGAAAATCAAGGAGGAAAACAGGGAGCTGTGGCAACAGGCTGCCTACCGTGGCGCCATCTTGGACTTTCACATCTTGAAACACGTAAGGAGGAGACATTGCCTATAAATTAAATGGCAAAATAATATAATAATATAATCTATTTTAGTGACTATTGCAGATATTTGTGAATTACCTTTTTAAAAGATTTTTCCAGAGACTTGAAGAGCGTTCATAGCGTTTATTTACCTAAACTTAACTTATGGGTCAAGAGTAGGGTGGATATTTTAATTTCACATTTTCATATTTTAAAATGGCAATTTTTCCGTTGGCCTATTTAAGGAAAATACAGGAAACTGGAAGTGCACCTAATATGTGTGTGTTGTAACTTGCATTCAACTATGATTGCCTGCGTGAATGAAAAATGGCAGGCCCCATTGCTAAATAAATGCAGCCATTAAGCAAATGAAAACACATAAATCTGCAATGGCTTCTTTTGATCTTATCTCAACTGTTCTCATTTGCTGGTGGAAAGTATGCCCACTGACAAGCCTTACGCTGACATCACTGGAGGCTCAGAAGATTAAATGTAATAAGCTGCTTTAGGTTGAGAATAGAAACAATAAGAAGTAGAGCAGTCTGGAACACACAGACCGTGTAGAACGTGTAAAAGCAGCTGCTGCTCACATGCTGTCTGTTTGTGGTCTTCAAAACTAACACTTTAAGAGTTTGATGGCAGCCACCAGGACCTGACACCAAAAGGTAAGTCACTTGTTTGGTTTTCTGAGGACATGAGCAAAATATTTATCCATGTGGCTATAAGTGTTGATCAGATAATATGCATTCCAATAACAGTTTAATATACCTGGACTGTTTGATTTATAGATTCTTCAGAGAGCATCTGTATGACTTATTTAATTAATGACATTTATTAAATTCTTCATATGTGATTTTAAAATCTTTTTTTAGTGTGTGTGTGTGTTTATGTTCAGATTGCACTTTGAAAACAAAATGTGTTTGAAACCTAAAGTTAGGTATATCTTCAATATGTGTGTTTGATCTGTGATGTAGAAATAACCAGATAGAAGATGGATGCCAAACAAATCAAAACTCTTTCCATGGTTATCTACAATCAGTAAGGTTTCCACAATCCTTCATGTTCCCTCTTTCCAGTGAAATTATAAAACCTTTGCCTCCAGTTTACAAAATTCATATGTATAACAAACTTTTCTTTGACTTTTCTTGCAGTTAATGTGAAGCTGTGGTGGGTTTAAGAATGAGCAAGAGGGGAAGGAGAAGAAACAGTAAGAGGAGAAAGAGCTCCAGCAGCAGTAAACGTGAGTTGGAGCTTTGGGTGGTGCAGTGAGGTTAATCTTGTGCTTAGATGAGTCACATTTTTTTCCACACCTGCATTTGGTTTGCCAGTGTTTTGACTTCTTCAGCATTGGCAGAAATTTCCAGTGCGGTAGTGGTGGGGGTGAGGATGAGGAACCTCCATTCTTTGATAAAACAGAGTTGTCCCTCTAAATATATCATAATTCAGCTGTATAATTCAAAACAATACATTGATTTGCTTTGAAAACACTGGTGCTCATTTAAGACACAAACAATGCATTGTAGGTTTCAATGGACTGCATTTGTACCCTAGTAACAGATCTAAATGGGAAATGGACTGCATTTGTACAGCTAAGCTCTTTCTTAGTCTTTCGAACCCTTTACAACACAAATCAGCACTCACCCAGTCACACACAAATTTACAATTAATGACAGAGAGCTTCTCTTTAAAGTGCTTAGCTGCCAATCAGAAACCCATACACACATTCACAGAGCAATGAATCAGCAATCAAGGAATTTGGGAATTTGCTCAAGGATATTTGGACATGCAGAATGGGAAGCTGGGGTTTAAGCCATTTGACTTCAGAGTAGTGGACATCATACTGTGCCTCCTGATATGTAGTTATTAAATGAAAAATATATACATATCTATTAGAACTGTAATTTGTTTCCATGCATCTCGGTCAGCAGCTCTTCTGGCAGCAGCATAGCATATTTGTGCAAAGCACATTTCCCTCTCCTCTTCACAGTCAAGAGGGAGAGTGACTTACAGTTACTAGAGCAATATGTGTGGCTGTCTCTTTCAAGTTTTCATGGAGGAGATCGGGGACATTAATAACTCAGGAAGAAGACAGACAAGTCAAAAGAAGAACATTGTATCCTAGTAGAGAACGCTGATGCAGCAGGCTGAGAGAAAAGAAAGGTGGCCCCAGCAGACCACCGTTAAACTCTGCTTCAGATTTTGCTAGCAAATCAGAAATGTCTCCTAAATGTGACATACATTTATCTGTTAAGTTCATATTTAATTTCAGCAGGGAATCAGATATACTTTAAATTAACAACAAAAAAGCTATTGTTGAATTATTTCTACCTCACAAAGACAAAATGCATCTACAAATCTAAAAGTTTACTATTAAACTTTTTCTAGTAATTTTTTTTGGGTTTTGTAGGTTGAAAAGTCCATATACTATTTTTGTGTCTTTATGCTCTATTAAACATTACAAATAATAAGCTTTAGTTTTTATAGTATATGTAAATACTGGGTCAGCGCTTGTCGTCTTCAATTATTTTGTTCCAAAGCTTTATCTCTTTAAGACCTGTAAAAGAATTGCGGAGTACACCTTTAGATAGATTTGTAAGCTTTATTTCTGCATAATTTAATTTTGTTGGCTAGCAATTAGCTTAAATTTGCCAGTTACTGTAATACTACTGGTGTTCAGTTTTATTCGTGTAGTGCCCAACCAGCACAAGCTGTCCCAAGACAGCTTTAAGCTTTATATAGAAAGAGGGGTTCTAGATCACACTCTTATTGAAATTTGAAAAGTCCCATAGAAAATCCCAGTCTGCATTTACATTACTTCAATAAACAAAAAATCTAATCAAAAGTAACTATGTATCATTTTTGAACAACTAGGCAGAAATGTTCACATGCATGTAAAATCAAGCCTGTAAAAGAACTTTGAAGGTGCACATACGTCACTTTTTACAAGCTTAGTTCATCTATAAACATTTACAGATTCACTGCAATATGTTTGAATTAGATAAAAGCTTGGGAAAGAATTGTGCTTACAATACTAGTGTTGTTCTTCTGTGTTGTTTTGTGACAGCCTTAAAATCCTATATCATGGTTTATGTAATTGTTGTAGTATGGATGTATACCGTGATCCATAAAATCTATTCAAAAATCATTACATACATACTGCATGGCATCTGTACTCCAATTTAAAAAAAACTCCTATAGAAATATAAACAGAAATAAACTTACTTTATATTGTTAAATTATGTTAGAACGTCAAAAATATTTACATACCTAAATGGGCATAAGATACAACTGGTGTGATTATTTTAATATTTAGATATTCTAAAGTAAAGTTGTTGTTTGTTTGTTTTTTCAGAAAGTGTCTCACCATACATCTTTCAAAAGCAGAACAAAAATGAAGGTCTCAGCTACAAACACGAAATTGTTGAAAAAGGGGAAACAGACTCTCTTTGGAAGGAAAATGCTCCGTCAGGATCTGACAATGAGGAAGAATATAACAACACTTCACCCAAGGAGAAAAAACTTAAACGAGATTATCAAATGAACACATTTCCAAAACCAAGGAATATTTACACAAAAACAACAGAGGACAAAGAAAAAGGAGTGAAGATAGTAACGTCAGTGTCTGTTAATGATATAGAGGATGCACTCCCAAAGATTATGTTTCAGCAGTCACGTGAGCCCTTGGCTGAAAATGCAAACCACTCATCAACACCTTTTACTAACATCATGGAAATTAACTGCTCTGGATCACATGTGAATCTTGAAATCCAAGATATCCTACAAATGAATACTTCTGGCATCAGCACTACATTGGTTTTCACTAATGATGGGGACTGTGCTGAGAAGGTTTTAAACAACAAATTTGAGAGGACTTGGCTACTAAACAGTGAGTCATCTGAGCACCATTCAAAAAATGTGGCTAGTCACGATGGAAATCAAAAGACAAAATATAGATTTACATTTGGAAGCATGAAGGAACAAACAGAGACTTACAGTGATTCAAAATCTGTCAGACTGATAAAAATATGGGACAATCCTAACTACTCTCAATGCCTCAGTGATCACAAACAGCAACTGTCATCTGATTTTATTTTGGAAAATCATCCACTGAACATTAGTTCTTTAGGGGACAGGAACTGTTCTCACAAAAGCGTTAGTACTGATCAGTTCTGGGACATTCCTCCACCCCAAGAGTTTGCAGACATAAAATATAACTCTTTAAAGGACCTAACACTTGACCTAGCTTCCCTTAGTATTGAGGCTTGTAGTCCTGCTGATGAACATCAAAGGGAAATTCATCAGACACCCAACATAAACTGCAATAAAGACTCCGGATGCCCATTTTCGGTTGAAGTAGAAAATAAAGAAAGAACACTTACATCACTTTCATTTGATCAATTATCAGAATCTGACAACTGCGAACCCATGCTCATGAGACTCCCATGGTCGACAAACAGGTCTAGCTTCACCAAAGACTTCATCAACCACCAAAAGAGAAAATCCTGGATTAGGAACAACAGTATTGCTACTGTTGAACACAAAGCTTGTTTGTCTCAAAAAAGAAGACGACAAACATATCCTGGGATGGGTCTCCGATTGCAAGAGGATCTTTTGCAACCCTTTACTGAATCATTCTCCTCTTTGATTATGTGCTTGCTTCCTCTCCAAACGGTGGGGCTAGGAAACGATCACCAGTGTGATGACCGGTTTCCTGCATTTGGACTAAGGAATTCTAATTCTTTACAAACAAAGGGAAGTTCTAAACCTGGGTCAGAAATCTTGAAAAGTTGTGATAGAAAACAATCATTGTTCTGTCCATTTCATATGACCAATTCTGAGGATAATCGTAACATGTTAACAGTCAGTAGACAGAGCAGCAACACCTGCCATCATATGGACCTTGGACAACAGGATATAAACTTAAAACACAATGTTTGTGAGGACAAGAACAGTATGGAAGGAAATGACAGTGAATATAGAGTTGATCAAAGTGACATATCCGACAGTGGATTTAACCAAGAAATTGAATATCTCAGCCAGTCCCATAAAGAGGAGCTCAGTGGCCAAGCTCTTGCTATACAACTCATCCCTCCTTCCTGCAGTGGCTCAGAAGAACAAATGCTACACAGCAATCCTGTAATATTATTCCAGAAGAACAATGCTAAATATCCAAGCCAAGAGAATTTAGTCTCAGTTTTACCCAAACATGGTAAGTCCTCAGTCATGACAATAACTGTTAGTGCTCTCGAGCAAAATTTTCTCCAAATGCATTCGAGATTGTCAGTGGGTAGCTGTATAGAAAAACACACTGGAACTGTTATGGAAGATCCCTGCAAGATTCCTTTGCAAGACATTAATGTTCATTCATTAAGCACAAATGAAGTTATAGAAGAGACTCAATCAAAACCATTTGGTAAAAATATAGGGAATATCAGCCCTTCTCTGTCATTGATGATTAAGGAGTCAAATTATCTGCAACTGGACACAGAAAAAATGAATGCAGAGAATTTAGATAAACTTACAGATGCAGCATCATGTCCTGCCAAATGTTTTACAGACACTGAATCGAAAGAGGAACTCAGTAAAACTGACAAGGCAGAGAAACAGATTGCATCAAGATGTAAGTTAAAGCAATGTTTGCTGTACAAAGCTTTCAAATAAGCACCGAACAACTGAATATTTCTCTGAAACTTAACTTTTGTGTTATTTGCATTGTCTCCAGCTTCCTTTGATGCCAAAGACCATCTGAAGCCTGTGGTTACTAAAGATCCAGACAGCGGTTGCTCGGACCACTGGGCTAAGAGGAGAAAGCTTTTCAAGGAAAGCAAACAGTGGAGCTCTGCTGGAGGAAGTTCAATAACCAGTGACATCACAGAAGAATCAGGTAACCTCAGAGGTGAATCAAGGAAGTATAAAAAAAAGGGCGATTAGTTCATTGACCAGTCCTTCTATGTTGGGTATACCATCAGTTCATTGACCAATCTGTCTATGTTGGGTATACCATCATACAACGTTACTAAGCAGTGTGTTACTTTTAATTTTAGTACTTCTTTACTTTAATAACTTTAATAACTTGTTTAAATTTAATAAGATATTTAAATTTAACATTTAAGAATTATTTTTGGTAATGAATCCTAAACAAGAACCCATTCTTAACCTAGTCTACCAAAGTCATATTTTATCCACTCAGGTCACATGTGTTACCTTCTATCAGACAGTGCAGTATTTCTCTTAAGCCTGGTCTTCAAGGAATCTAACCCACTCTATCAGGACAACTCCAGCCATCCCAGGCAGATTAAAACTATAAACTGTTTGGAACTGTCCAATTATCTTTAACCTAAAGATGGAGATTTTGGGGTAGAGGTAGTTGTCGAAGGGTGCCAAATAAAATAAAATAAGATAAGATAAGATAAGATAAGATAAGATAAGATAAGATAAGATAAGATAAGATAATACTTTATTGATCCCACATTGGGGAAATTGCTTTTCAGTTACATCTCGTCCAAGAAACATAAAAGACATGCACATAACAAGGGGAGGACAGGAACGGGAGAACTGTGGGTCTGCCACAATACGGCGCCCTGTTTACTTAAATGAAAAAGGAAAACAGGAGGGCGGAAGAGGGAGAGGAAAAAAAGCAACTCCCATGTGTCTGGGAGCCAATGAAGATGGCAATTGTTTTGGGTCAGGCCAACACTCCAATTTTCCGTCTGCCTTTGAGTCTCTCTGAATCTCTTGGTGGCTTGCTTCAATGTAAACGAATTCGACGGCCAAATTCAGCTGAGCTGAGCTGACTACTTCTCCAAGTTGGCATCCATCTTGCTAAAGAGTTCAGAAATCGCAGTCAGTTTGCGATTGAGCTCACATGTAGCTTGAGTCTGAGTGTTGACAGCCCTACACATTCCCTCAATCATGACAGGCAGTTTCTCATTTGCCAAAATTGTTGCCTGCATCTACTGTATTTTGCAATAGAACAGGTAACTGCCAAATCCACACAGCAGAAAGCCTGTTATCATTATTCCAATTATGTACACGTCTTCAACGTACTCCACGGAAAGGATGGCAGACACACGATCCTCCACCTCTCCCAGGAGTCGACCGTGTATCCAGCTGCAAACGTTCAGGAGGGCAGGAGGGCTCTCCATCACCCAGTTTCTTTGTCGAGAAAATTTGGTCAATTGCGTCGAGAGACCAGCTGATCAAATCCATGATTTTAGATTTCGGAGGGAAATGCAGAGAGAGGCTCTGATAGATAGATCAGACAGAGACAGCACAAGACAGAGAGCAGTAAGCAGGGCAGGTAAGGGCAGGGAGGGAGCAAGAGAAGAAGCGTCTGCCTTCTTTGAGAGCCAGAGAAGAAATCAGGTGAACTGGGTGGGTGTTGGACAAGTTCAAATCTGCATTCCTGCATGACTGCACAATTCAATTCAATTCAATTCAATTCAATTTTATTTATATAGCGTCAATTCACAACAAGGTTGTCTCAAGACACTT
>JAQNCA010068560.1:0-10492 GCA_029783725.1 Acanthurus tractus | reverse complement strand
TTTGATCACAAAATATGAAGTTTGAAGTAAACTGTGTGCGTATGGGAGTGATTGGCTAAGACCCTCATACTCCTTTCATTTATGTGAAATTTAAAATTAGGAATGACTGTATTCATAATGCCAAATTAACTCTATGGACGGGACAGGATCTCAACTGTCCGATCATTAGTAACAGATCGGTCGCTGACAGCGCGAGCAAACTTTCTTGTTCCTTCCAGCGTATTTATTTGATCAGAAAAACAAGGATTAAATAAATAATAATTATAACATGAACCCTGAGCCAAGAGTTGCGTCTCCTCACTGCTCAATCGCCTTTCTTAGTTTAATATCAATATCAACAAGCTCAATATCAACAATAGTTTAATATCAACAAGGGGCTGAAAGAGAAACAGTTGGTCAACCATTAATGACCATATATATATATTCCGTTCACAAAATGAATTTTAATTTTTAGGTGTGTGCGTGTGTGCATGTGTGCGTCCCTGCGCCTGTGCAGGCGAAAATATATTGTAGAAATAGAAATGGCAAAATATGGAAATGTTTGGTTTCTAAACGATTTGATTTAAGGGGGGTTCAGCTGAGAGCTGTCTGACACGATGCATTCATCGAGCAATGTCCCCATCCAGCCGAAAATCGAACGAACAAATGAATGAATGAATAAACAAATCAATAAATAAATCCTTGTAGTTCAGTCTGTTTGCGCTAGGTGTACGATACCAATACGCCCGCGTCACTGCCGCGCGGCGGAACCGTGGAATGAAAGCGGATTCTCCCATTGGTTCATTCATTTTTGGACGGAGAAACTCCTATGAATTGATGAGATGATTCTACCCAGCTGATTGGACTACCGGCTTTGCGCCAGCGGCGCATTGGGCGGGACAGGGCTGGATTCCTCTGCTGCTCCTGGAACAAGGCGGCAAAGGTTGACCTGGAAACTCCCCTGAATTAATTTTTAACTTTCCACGCCCGTACACTTACGATAGGGCCCATAGAGTGGCCAGCACAATCCCCGGACCTTAATGCAATAGAAAACTTGTGGGATGACATCAAAAATGCTGTTTCTGAGGCAAAACCAAGAAATGCAGAGGAATTGTGAAAGTTTTTTTCAAATCATCCTGGGCTGGAATACCTGTTAACAGGTGTCAGAAGTTGGTTGACTCCATGCAGCACAAATGTGAAGAGGTTCTCAAAAACAGTGGTTATTTAGCTAAATATTGGTTTAGTGATTTACAGGAATGCTATTTCTTAACGTTTTTTCAGTTTTATTGAGTGAATATTTGAGTTTGTAATGAGAAATGCAGATATTGCTATTTTTTTGAACAGCCCAACATCATTTTTTCTTTCGTTTTCTGTAAAGTAATTAAAATATAGTACATTTTTCTTCATGTTTTGATGTAAAATATACTGTGCAGTGTTCTCCATGAATGGAAATAAAAAATATAATAAGGATTTTGAGCTTAACTCACGTTTTAAAAAGCACTGCTATTATTTTGAACACAACTGTATATACACAACCAAACCCCGCACTAAAAGGCTGTGGTGGTGGCATTGCAGGATTACAGGATTACATCATCCATCTCCTCCCCACTCCAACCACCCCATCTTTTGAACATCTCGCCTTCAAGATCACTGGAACTACTCCTCCTGTTGTTGCTGTTATTTATCGTCCCCCCAACCCAATCTCTGTTTTCTGTCTGACTTTTCCGCATTTCTGGCTGAGTTGTCCTCCACTTCCCCATCCATGCTCCTCCTTGGAGACTTCAACCTCTGTCTAGACTCCAAAACATCAACATACACAGATTTTACCAAAAAACTAAATGGCTTCAACCTAACACAGCACATAAACTTCCCCACCCACAACTGCTGCAACATTCTTGACCTTGTCTGCTCTACTGACCTTGTAAATATTGACGATCTTACCAGCACCAACTTTTCCATATCTGACCACCTTGTAATTACCTTCACCCTTCAGCCCAATCTGCCCTCCACACTTGCATCCCTCTTGACCGAACAGCTTTCCTCCGCCCCTCCGTCCGACACCCAGTCCACATTAGAACTCACCTCACTCTACAACAGCACCCTCTCCTCCTGTCTGGGTCAACTTGCCCCCTGGAAAACCAAAACTGTCTCATTTACTCATTCTGCACCCTGGTCCACACCCACCTTAAGCAAGCTGAAATCCAAACGACGCCAACTGGAACAACTCAGCAGGAAAACCGGCCTCACGATCCACTCCCAACTTTGCAAAGATCACCTGCAGAAATACCACCTACCACTCTAGCCTCATCCAATCTGGCTCAGGCAACAAATAATAAACAAACTCCTCAATCCGATAGATAATGGTTCACAATCCTTCACCCCTGATAAGTGCAACTCCTTTCTTTCCTTCTTCCAGAACAAAATCAACAATATCTACATTCATCTCTCAGCCGCTCCTGCCTCACTGCCTCGCCCTACCTGCCTTGCCTTGTCCCAGTTCTCCCTGATCTCCCCATGAAACCCTACACCTGTTTGCTTGACCCTGTCCCATCCACCCTCATTAGAGCCTGTCTGCCTGCTCTCCTCACACTCATTACCTCAATCATTAACTCCTCTCTGTCCACCGGCTGTGTGCCGCTATCACTCAAGCTCGCTGCCATCACCCCCATTCTCAAAAAACCTGGACTCGCCCCGAACACTCCTGCTAATTATAGACCTATCTCTAACCTTCCATTCCTGTCCAAGCTCGTTGTACCCGCCGTCGTAAACCAACTCAAAACCCACCTTACTAATAACAACCTCTTTGAATGTTTTCAATCCGGATTCTGTTCTCACCACAGCACTGAAACGGCCCTTCTCCGCATTACCAACGACCTCCGCTCTCCTCCAACACCGGCAAACTCAGTATACTTATCCTCCTGGACCTCACAGCTGCCTTCGACACCATAAACCATTCCATCCTCCTCTCCCGCCTGCAGACCACCCTCAATATCAACGGCACCGCCCTCTCATGGTTCACCTCCTATCTCTCTCTAAGAGATACCAGTTCATCCACATCAAAAAATGCAAATCTCCCAAAGCCCCACTCACTCATGATGCCCCCAAGGTTCAGTTCCCTCCTCTTCATCCTTTACATCCTTTTACCCCCTTGTCACATAATCTGCCGCCATGGTCTCCAGTTTCACTGCTTTGCTGACGACATCCAACTGTACCTCTCCACTAAATTCATAACTCCTGCTACTCACTCCACCCTGACCACCTGCATCTCTGAAATACAATCTTGGCTCCAGTCCAATTTCCTGCAGCTTAACTGCAGCATAACTGAAATAATCGTCATTGGTCCGAACACTCTCACCACATTATGCAGCAACCTCTCCCTCTCCATTGATGGTCACACAGTCTCCCCTTCCCCCCACCTCTGCAATCTTGGCATCATCTTTGACCAGACCCTCTCCTTCGAACCCCACATTAAGCACATTAGACCGCCTTCTTTCATCTCTGAAACATCGCCCGCCTCCGCCCATCTCTCACTCCTCAGTCCGCCAAAACCCTCATCCACGCATTTGTAACTTCCCACATCGATTACTGCAACAGCCTGCTCTATGGCTTACCCTCCAGACTCCTCAATAGGCTCCGGTACATCCAAAACTCTGCCGCTCATCTCCCCACCCATACTGACCAGTAACACATCACCCCTATCCTCAAAGACCTCCATTGGCTCCCCATCCCTCAGTGCATCCATTTAAAACTTCTTACCATCATCTTTAAGTCTCTCCACAACCTGACACCCGCCTACTTCTCTAAGCTCCTCCATCACCATACCCCCTCCCGTACCCTCCACGCAGCCGCTGCTTATCTTCTATCTCCCCCCACCAGGACTAAACATGAGACCTGGGGGTACCGGGTCTTCTCCACTGCCGCTCCTACCCTCTGGAACGCCCTACCTAAACCCATCAGAGACTTCTCCACTCTCACCTCCTTCGAAAAAGCCCTCAAGACTCACCTCTTCAGCATAGCCTACTCATAACATTTGTTATTTGGTTTTTTTTGCAAACCCTGTCTTTGACCATTTGTAAAGCATCTTTGTAAAGCGCTTCATAAATATATTATGAATTATTATGTATTATTATTATTATGTTTTTTATTATTATTATTATTATTAATAAATGTAAAGCAAAACCCTTCCATACTAAAACAAAGCTTTTGTTCATATATCAAATTGGCAAACTTACATCTTAACCAGAGCAAAAAAATCTATAAACATGAACAGTTTGTCAGCATTAACTGCATGACTGATCGCTACAACAGGAAAAACCTACCTACTCAAGTTGTCTGTGTCAGCACTTCACTGTACACTTCTCAGCTGTACTACTTTGAATTTATACTTTTTCAATTTCTGTAGGAAATTTCTTAGTTAAGATCATGTTTAATCAACTTCAAATCTGTTTGTCTCTCTAACGTCCACACGGGCAGCACAGCAAAAGAAGGGAAAACAAAGATAGTTATCACAGTAAGAGGATCACTCCTAAACAGTGCTTGGAGCTTAGAGAGTAATGCTCTGCGCTGATCAAAAGGTGTATACAAGAAAAACATTTCCTTAGTTTGGTCACAATGTGGCAGTAGAACATCACTTTTAAGCTTCAGTTGAAGGATGAATCACATGACTGGCATAGTTGAAGAGCAGCTTTTTCTCACATGCAATCCAATAGGGAAAGCAATAAAACCCACTCTTGTTTGAGCTTTCACTTGGCCGACATACTTTTAGCTACAGACTTCATTCAAATTTTAAAAGAGTCAAAAGACTTGTATCTCTAAATCTTGTATTTACATGTTTTTGCTATCTTGTACTGTTTTTGAGTTATCACAGTTTTAGTTTTAGAGTTTTCTCCACTCCTTTTCAGGTTTTATAATGTGTGTGTAATGCAGACTGCTCTCCTGCACAGAGTGAGTCACATGATCAGCAGAGTGGAGCCTCAGCACGGCGGAGGAGAGAAATGAGGAAAACATTTTAGAAAAGCTCCCGAAAAGTACCACAAACTAGAAGAATGTTTTTTCGTCCTCTTTCCATTGGCACAGGTTTGAAAGGTGTTAGACTTATACTTTAGACTGTAGAGGCCTGAATTTGACATACGTTCCTTTTGTTCTCTTTTGTTCCCATTGACTTTAATGGGAGGACACAGCGAACCACTCCAACTTTGAGGGCTTATAAACTCCAAACGATTCAAAAAATAGCAAAAATTCTGCAGTAACTTTGTTAAGCACCGTGTCCTCTGTCATCTATTAGCTTTTGAAGGCGCTACCATTTATAGCTTTGGAGAAGATAATGTACAGATAACAGTACAGATACAATAGGGCCTATGCACCGCTAGGTGCTCGGGCCCTTATAAGTTCAATAAGTAATAATTAATAATTTATTTAATAGTCATTTGGTTAATCCATCTTGTTTACTTTTCCTCTTCTGAGGCAGAGTCCCAGACAAGTGTAAATTCATCAAGTCCACAGTCTACTCCAGGGCCCATTAGTGCCTTGCCAGTAGCTTTAAAGGTCATAGAGAAAGTGATAGCAAACAACTTGTGGATATTTTGACCACAGGACATGTCGCACTTCAGCCAATACAGTTTGGCTTCAGAAAACATCACTCAAGTGAGACTTCCAGTTTTTATGTCAGATAGCAAATTGTGTTAAAGCTTGACAAGTGTAAATTCATCAAGTTCTCAGTCTACTTCAAGGCCTATTAGTGCCTTGCCAGTAGCTTCAAAGGTCATAGAGCAATTTGATTTGATTTGACCAGGCTTTCTTCACAAATTATCTGCTAATTAGGTGTGCCCCAAGGATCCATCCTGGGATTTAATATTATATAATACAATATAATATATAGAATTTATCCACGTCACTTTGATTAGCAGAAGAGGGCAATATACACCAATTACCACCTTGTTATTACTGGAACACAAATACATTTAGTGCTAAAAGTTCAAATTCTTTCAGTTGAGACGCAGAACTTAACACAGTAATGATAATTACTACTTACTTTAATTACTAAAATTGCAACCCCACCCCCTTTTGTAGTTCGGTCCACCCTCCATATATTATTCCCATCAAGTGCACACTGTCTTTTGTTTTATTAGATGAAATAATAAAATATTTTAATAAGACTGAAATATCTGGATTGATTTTTTGGACCCAGATTCTAACAGGGTCCATTTTTTTAACTAGGCCTCTCACATTCATATGGAGCAGTCCGAAACCTGAACAGCTTAGAAAGTTAAGAGGAGTAGTAACTGCAGACTCTTCAACAATCTTCTCAAATTAAGCATGCATAAAATGATGACATACAATTAATTTAAGAAATATTTAATTTCACTTTAATGTAATTTAATGACAGCATGTAAAGCTAGAGGTACAGTAAGTGGTGACCTGAGGTAAAACAGGAGAGGAAGAGGTAAGGTTTGTGGCCAGATGTGTGGTTGTGACTTGGACTAATGGACAGTCTTTCTTATGAGGTGTTCTGAATATTGTAGAATAAGTTGTCTTTTAATATTGGTGGCACCTGATGCCCTGTGATGGATGCCTTCATTCCTAAAGAAGGACACACAATTTCAAAATAAGTTAGGGTAATATGTGTAAAGGTGCACTGTCACTGATTACCAGATCTTGTTAAAAGGATAGTCTGTCATCTTGGCCCTCTTTTTTTATAAATCATAGCCATGTTTTCCTAGTAATCTTTCAATCTAGGCATCAACTGTGTAGTGTGTTTAACTGTTGCTGGCCATTTAAAATCTACATGCTTTCTCTTCTTCATTCATCTTGACATTAAGTTAAACTATATTACGTCTGATTTTGATGGACAGGGCCCAGTTTGTTAATCTTCCACAGGGGCCTGGTGCTGACTCACTATCAAAACCACAACAGATAGACTGAAAAACAGCTTCGGTCCCAGAGCTGACATTGCACTTACTGCTGTAAAAACCTGGTCCTGAAACACTTGAACATTCATAAAACCTGACTGTTTTGCAATATTCCAGTGTATTTTTTTCTTATGTCTTGGGTGTTTACTTGTTTTTTTATCTGAGCATAGAGTGTTGTATCCTTGTGTAAATTTGTATAGTTTCAGTTTATTTTTTATAGTTTGAGAGCTGTTACCTCAAAGACAAACTGTGGATATTTTATCTTCAACTGAGAAAATAAAATATCCAGTTTTCATCATAGTGTTAAATTACTTTGTGTTTTTTTAAGTACTTGATGATACAATCTTATATGTGTATGTAATGCAAGAGAACCAAAAAAAAACAAATAAAGCAACTAAAAAGAGTTCTTTCAGTGCTCTGGGTTTTGTGGAAATTCACCAATTTCTCACCCATTGTTATCACAATCTGTGGTCTACTTTAGTCCCACCCATTCAGGAAATTTGTTGCATACAGTACTCATCACCACTTAGCTAAAGCAGGAGACTAACACCAGGCTACCAGTTACAACAAAAAGAAAATTAGGCCATGACAGATTGATGAACTATTAAAAATCTAAGACTTTAACTGTTTCACAGAACAAATTTAAATGATTATACACAAGACATTATATCACCAGTCAATGTTTAAAATTTTACATTAATAACTGATTATGTGTCAAATGAAACACAGACTAAAATTAGTGGGACAGGATAAATAGACAAATTGTCAAAAAAATTACAGTGTAGATCTCCTTCAGAAAATATACTTGGTAAAATGTCACAGGGGCACAAAAGAAGATGCTTTTATTTAGCATGACTATACTGGAAGTTGAAAACAGTTCATTTCACCTGTTCTAGTTAGGTACATTCAAAAACTTAGTTAAAAAAAAGAACTAAGATACATAATGTGAGCAAGAAGGGATTTACATGCTGACTTTATTTTCAAATTCATAAAACCTATCCCCATGTCATTAACAGCCATCTTTGTATTATTGGAGTGACCTTTTTTAATTTAAGGAAGAAAAGCATGCCAAATTTCAGCTTAAGTTATTTGTTATAAATTCATTTTGTGCAAACTGTGAAGAGAAAAAAACTGATAACAAACAAAAATTGTTCTCATGTGTCAATTTACCTTGTGACCACACCGTTAGTCTATGTGCCTTTTTGAAATGTCACTGCTTCAGTAGCATAACATCATGCATGTTATGTCATGTCTCCATGCTCTGTGTTAGGACGAGTCCAGGGCCACAGCAGAAGAAAGAGAGGAGCCTGCTCAGGTCCCTGACCCGGATGAGTTTGTGGCCCCAGCCCCTCCCCCCTCCTACTTTTCCACTTTCTACTCATACACACCACGCTTTGCTCGTCGGTAACTGCACTCATACACATGCATATGCATATGCACATGCACATACAAATACACACATACACAAGCATACAAACTGACAGTCCCTTTTGAACCTCACTCTACAAAGCCAGAATGAAACCAAAATGAAATATTAAAAGTCCCCTAAAAATAAAAATAAAAATATTGACAGTGTAGAAATTTTGTTTTAGCCTATTTTGATCAAATTTAATCTGTTAGGTATTTGTTTTCATCAGACTTTATAACTCTAGAGATTTAAGTATGTTTTGCTTTAACAAGTTTGTAGAAAAGAAAAAATGGCAATTACCAGATAACATAATTTCTATTTTGTGTTTCAGGATGCTTGGGGACAGTGTGATTCCTTTTCCTCATATTTACGGGTCTCGTCTGAAAGGAGTGGAAGTCTTCTGTCCCTTAGACCCACCGCCTCCGTATGAAACTGTTGCTGGAAACTCCACCAATGCCATCACACAGGTATGGTTGATATCAGCAGCCTTTACTCTTAAGCCCAAACAATACCAATATCAATATTCAAGGGTTCAAGAAAAACTTATTCATTACACAATCTATCAGGTGTTGCTGTACCACTGTACTGTAGGTTTTATGACTCTCTATTAGCTTTAAGTATGGGTGTTCCATATGTTTCTTTCTAGATAACACAGGGTTTAAAAATTATGAAACTTTTGATTTAAACATTTGCAGTCAAGTTTTAAGATGGATTTTATAAAATGAGGAACTTAGATTCACCTGCAAACATTTAAAGGATGCATTTATTATTCTGTGTCAAATAAGACAGCTTATTACAAATCAGTTATTCAACAAATAGGAGAAATTAGAGTGATCTGCAGCGTTTTGTTTACTCAACCTTGGATGTATTTTGTCAAAATGTGTTAGGCATGAGTTCAGCTGTCGACTTTTCATCTGAATGAATTCTGGATGTGAAAAATTTGCTAGTGAATTATAATTAGCAACTGAACATTATTTTTTCCTTGTTCTTTTATTAATAGTGTGATGGTCTCTGTTTATTTCAGGAGACAGAGATTGCTTTGACAGAAGTAACTATGAACCCCACAACTTCACCAGGAGCCTGTATTCAAGGTAGGACACATGTCCATACAACCTCAGACACAAACATTACCCTGGGCCACACTGACACACAGTTATGCTTCATACAGAAATTTACCTGTTAATATCAGGTTGGCTGATCTATGAACACAAAACTCTGAGATGTCTGCTCTGTAAGTCTTCAATTAGCTGGTGGAACAAGCTGGCGGATCAGGCAGAACAAGATATTGAAAAAAAGTTGCTCCTGTGTCATTTACAGTAACTGTCATGGTGTAATGCTCTCAAACTGTTTCTATTTTGCTAAACAAACTCTTTTATTTTTTTTATTTTTGCGGTTTTATTGAGCAGGATAATCAAGGTGTATTTGCTGTTTCTTTTCAAACAATTTTAAATACATTTTTTTCTGAGAAATTGACTTGATTTGTTTACTAGTAGTGTACATGTGTGTGTTCTTTGTGTGTATGGGGGGGGGGGGGGCTGTGGTGCTACAATTGGCTAAGGTTTACCTCAGGCAGAACTTCAAGGCCAATCAACTGCTGGGAGACCCTGTTGCAATCGATTTTGATTTAGTTTTAGAGTCTGTACTAAAATTGTACCCCATGCATGTTTATGCAGGGTCCTTATGAAGGGTGGGGCAACTGACCCACTGGATTCACTCTGAAAATCAGGGTGCACACTTTTCTTTTTCTTGCCGTCAGGGGCCATAATTAATAATAATGTTAATTTTGTTAATCCCCTTGAGGGGGGTCATTTCAATGGGATATTGATGTATAGCTCCTGTTTACACTTTTTTGGTGGTAGGGAAAATCAGAGCCTCTGGGGGAAACCCACGCAGACACAGGGAGAAAATGCAAACCTGCTCCGGCTGGAGAACCTGGGACCCTCTTACTGTTAGGCAACAAACCACAAAGCCATTGTGCTGTGCAAATTATGATGATATTAAAATGCTACGTTAACAAAATGAGGCTTTATATACAGAAATACAGCAGAAGAGAACAGGAGGAATTTAGCATGCATGCAGCCACTGCAGGACAACTGATAAACTAAGGAGGTTAAGGGTTAGTATAATTAAATCATCGTAAAAAAAAAGGTTAATCCCATGAAATATGTCATTTTGCTCTTTATTTTATTTGCAGGAA